>PVKU01008702.1:0-70488 GCA_004027475.1 Anoura caudifer | reverse complement strand
CATCATAAACAAATCAACAAACAGTAAATGCTGGCAAGATTGTGGAGAAAAGGGAGCCCTAGTGCACTGTTGGTGGGAATGCAGGCTGGTGCAGCCACTGTGGAAAACAGTATGGCATTTCCTCAGAGAACTAAAAATGGAACTACCTTTTGACCTGGCAATTCCACTGCTGGGATTATACCCTAAGAATCATGAAACACCAGTTCAAAAGAACCTACACACCCCAATGTTCATAGCAGCACAATTTATAATAGCTAAGTGCTGGAAACAGCCTAAGTGCCCATCAGTAAATGAGTGGATCAAAAAACTGTGGTACATTTACATGATGAAATACTACACAGCAGAAAGAAAGAAGGAGCTCCTACCCTTCATGACAGCATGGATGGAACTGTGGAGCATTATGCTAAGTGAAATAAGCCAGGCCATGAAAGGCGATTACCGTATGATCTCATCTGTAAATGAAACATAATCAACAAAACAAACAAGCAAGCAAAATATAACCAGAGATATTGAAATAAAGAACAAACTGACAGTAGTCAAAGGGGAGTGGGGAAATAATAGGGGAAATAAGGGGAAGGAGCATGTCAAGGAACATGTATAAGGGATGCATGGACAAAGCCAAAGGTGGGTAGGATTGAGGGTGGACGGTGGAGGTGGGTGGGGTGGGAGAGAGTGGGGGGGGGAATGGAGACAACTGTACCTGAAAAACAATAAAAAATTTTTCAAAAATCCCTACCAGGATTATCAAACATTTTACCACGGATGTAATTGTTGTCACAAAAGAAGATAGTGGCAAAGAAAATACATTAAGAGGTGATGACTAAGAATATTCCTTATTTGATGAAGGACATTAACTACCAGATTCGGCCATCTTCAATAACCATAAACAGAATAAACTAAAAACCAAACCAAACCTAGTACATTATAGAAAAGCTACTGGACATCAAAATCTTAGAAAGATGAAGACATTAAATAATGGGTATAGGTTTGTCAGTTGGAAAGTTAGCCAATAATTATTAAAACTCTGTTATATAGTTCCCATTTATGGGTAGACACTACCTCTTTATGACCTGTATACTTTTAAATATCTCACGGCATGATGTATGGATACCAAGTAGGCCTTATTAATGTCCAAGAAACCAAATGAAAACAAAACACCCTACTGATTATCTATTTAGTCAGGCACTAGAGTATTGATTTGATGCTGGAGAAATAAAGATGAAAAAATACAACCTCTACTTTCTTTATATGTGCAACCTCAAATTTGCTCTTGAGGGTAAGTGGGTGAAATATAAGTAAGTTGTCGCACGTTATTAACATTCCTGTGCCATGGATCCTTTACTGGGACCCTCTCAGAGGACATGGACTGAGACCTGTTCCTCTCTACGTCTCTGAAAATGCCTGACTTTCACAGAGAGTCAATAGTTATTTTTAGAAGACTCATCTTGCTGGGAAGATAAAGCATAAATATGGTAGAGAGATTATAAGAGCTACATATCCCTTTAAAAAAACAATACACAAGGGACCACGAGGTAATTCATGCTCAATAGATATCAATAGATATGTGTTAAATTCATTTTTTGAGAGCAGAAAAGAAATAGAATATCTAGTTCTCTTGCTACTGATCTTCCAAAATTATAGGAAAGGTAGAAAACACGAGCTCAAAAAAAGTTTCTAAATGATTTTGAAGGAAAATGCAAAAATTAGAGAAAAATAACTACATGCATGTTATAAGGGTAGGATTAGAGGTTTCTTTCTCAGCCACATATTTACCATTATATAAATTACTGTTTGGTGACTTGGTGTTATTCGGTAAGTAAGTTCCTCAGACTAAGGGGAATGAAGATGAATATGGGGTTGGGGCAAAATGAGGTTGGGTGAGAGGCCCATAATTTCACGGCTCAATAACTGGCCTGCAGCGGTCACTTCTTTTGAGTTCGCAGCCACAATTTTCAACAAGTTGAAAGAAGTTTTGAAAATTGTCTGCTCTTAGCATTAATGATCACAGCATCTCACTGGGCACTCAGGAAGCTATTTGATCTCATCTCTTTACTTAAAATTGATGCTTTTTACCTTCAGTCTTCTATCTTGGTGCTGTTAGTGGTTTTACACACTTTGTTAGGTCTTTTTATCCACTGTTCATTTTAAACAGAAATCAAACAAATGAATAAAAAAAATCTGTTTTCGTTTCTGCCTACTGATAAAGGACAAGACCAGTAATTTAGTATGTTTTTCTCCTGCTCATTTGAAACATTTTAGTAACTGTGGCTGGTAAATCATCTATTGTGCTTCTGCTGGCTTTTAGAATTTCTTCATCACCTAGTTTTTCTACTTTACTCTTTGCCCCTGAAATGTAGAGTCTTGTAGTCTATATCAGTTGATGGAACTGCAAAGATACTAATCCTTTAACACTCTCTCCAAAGAATCCTACCATTTGTGCTTCTAATTCTCTCTCATATTTAAATAGACACAAGCACTCCAAGATGAGGATGTTGTCATCTACTATTCTTTTTGTGTCCCTTGCCAAGGACCTTAGAGGGTTGGGAGCTTGGAAGTTGAAAAGGAAGGCAAGGGGACACTGTACGGGGGCAGTTTCATCTTCCCTGCAGTGACTGTGAGAAAAAGCTTTTAGGTGAGAATAGGGCTGGGCGATCCAGGTTGGAGGCCTAAAACTTGCGGGATTTGGACACCTCTGTTTTAAACAACATTACAACATTATAAATACAAATTTAGGAACAAAAGTTGCAGCTTCATTAGTTCCCAATGAAACTGTTTCATCCAGTGCTGTTATGCAAAAATCACAAAAGGGCAGGGCCTTGTGAGTGAAATTGACAGAGCTGTTAGGTGGCCAGAGAGAAGAGACTCCAGACATTTGGGGAGGAGGTGGTCAAGGAAGACACCATGGAGGAGGTGAGACAGGGTTCTGTTCCTGTGACGCAAAGCAAGTGATGTATATAACGTTCCTCCTGCTTTGGAATCCATCTCCCAAAGCATCTAATGCTTTTAAACTTACAACGTTCATCTAGAATTTCTGCTGTTGACCACTGTTACACGATGGGGAAAACTCAGGTTCTCTTTTGTCTGTGGAGACTGCGGGTACTCTTGGTGTACTTTCAGAAATCCATTTCTCTGAGGATCCAGGGTTCAAAAACTGATAGCCAAGGAGAGAGGCAGAAGCGGGGGCCGGGAGCATGGAGGTCTTTAGAAAAGAAGTTATTTTACAATGTAGGGCAAAGTCAAACCACTTTCCTGATTCACTTGCCCAAACTGCCCTCACAACTGGGCTTTTGTTCAAAATTTGTTATTTGGATAACATGGGTAGCAATGGATATTTTTAAATATGTTTTATTATGCTATTATGGTTGTCCCAATTTTTCCCCTTTTGCCCTCCTCTGCCCTGTACCCCATTCCCTCCAGAAACACCCCTTAGTTCACACCCATGGGTTATGCATATAAGTTCTTTGGCTTCTCCATTTCCTGTACTATTCTTAACATCCCCTTGTCTATTTTGAACCTATCAGTTATGCTTCTTAATCCCTGCACCTTTTCCCCTATTCTCCCCACTCCCAGTTGATAATCCTCCAAAAGGTTTCCATATCTGTGATTCTGTTCCTGTTCTGATCGTTTACTTAGCTTATTTATTTAGATTTAGTTGTTGATAGTTATGAATTTATTGCCAGTTTAATGTTCATAGTTTTGATCTTCTTTATCTTAAATAAGTCCCTTTAACATTTCATGTAATAAAGTCTTGGTGATGATGAACTCCTTCATTTCCTTTCATTATTTCTTCAAATAAGTTTCCAATTTCTTGCTCTTCCTCTTCTCCTTCTGCCGTCCCTATGATTCAGGTATGTTTGGAGATATCCCAGAGGCTCCTTATACTATTCTCCTTTGTTTGAATGCTTATTTCTCCCCTATGTTCCAAACTGTTTATTTGAATCCTGGTGTAATCCCCCCCGCTGATGGTTCCCTGTAGATTTTCCTTTATTTCACTTAGTGGAACCTTCATTTCTTCCTGGGTAATTTTTATTTTGTTGCTATACTCAATGAGTTCTTTGAACATCCTGATCACCAGTGTTTTGAACTCTGCATCTGATAGACTGGTTATTTCCATTTAATTTATTTCTTTTTCTGGGGTTTTGTTCTACTCTTTCATTTGGGCCATAATTCTTTGTCTTCACTTGGCAGCCTCCCTGTGTTTGTTTCTGTGTATTAGGTGTAGCTGATTTGACTCCCGGTCTTAGTAGCATGGCCTAGTATAGAAAAGACACCTGTAAACTGTGTGGGGCTGAGTCTTAGGTAACCCCAGGGTGGGGCAACCTGCCTCACCACTTTGTGGCTCTGTGTAGGGGGAAGGCTCAGAGAGATGACAGTACCACTGCATGGCTTCTGGAGGTTTGTTCAGCACTCACCCTGAGCTACTGGCACCCTTCCAGCTATTGCTCTGGTGCTGAGTCCCAGAGAGGGTGGGTTTGGGCATGTTCTATATCTGTGGGGTTCTTTAAGTGGAGACTCATGAGAATCTGGCAGTTTCTTCTGCCACCCCAACTCCCACTGGTTTTTACAGCCAAAAGTTACAGGGGGTTATCCTCCTGGCACTAGAATATGGGGCTATGTGGTCTGGCCTTGGGCTGGGCTCCCTCACTCCCAAGATATCCCTCCCAATTTTTACCCACCACACGGGACTGTGGGACTGCCCATCCACTGCCACCGCCTCTGTGCACCACACCATGTCTCCATGCCTCTCGGCCCATCCTTATGTCTCCACCCCCAGTCTGTATTAGTGTGGCTTCTTTAAATCCTTGGTTGTCGGACTTCCATGGATTTTAATTTTCTGATGGTTCTGGGTATTACTTGTTTTGAGGTATATTTGTAATTTGCTTGAGTAGACAAAGCCTGTTTACCAATGCCTCCATCTTGACCAGAAGTCAGCAATTTGAAGTCACCTACATGAAAATTTACCAACTCTACAGAGGAACTATGTCAACTGTTGTATCACCAAAAAATTTTAAACATGCAATTTAGTCAGGGCACTGACCTCTTCTCCCACAGATTGTCAAATAAATAAATGACAACATCCAACACAACAATAGCTGTCCAATGTGAATGAATCAAAATTATACATATTGTGGTCAAATCAGCAGAAAGTATATTTTATGTATGCCATGAGGTGAAAAAGATTGAACATTGCTGCCATAATGAATACTGAAATCAATATCTTTAGGTGTATTTCAGCTCATGGAGAGCACAGAAAAAGGGAGGGAATTTGCTATTGATCTGTACTACTGCTTCCTCTTCATATTAACTTCTATTCATAATCACTGCTAGTTTTTTCCTCCTGTGTTCTTGTTGTATGGGTTTTTCTTTTAAGGATATTCTGCTTTTGTCTAGTAAACTTTCCTCCCAATAACAAAAGTCCCACCTCTTAGTTACTTTTTCTCACTTTTAAAAATTTAGTTGATTTCTTTATGCAGTAAAATTTAGTAAAGAAAGATTCATTTCAAGAAATTGAATGCAGAAATACTGTAACAAGGAAGATTCCCTAACTTTGGCTCTTCTCTATGGGTGAATGAGTTCCCAGGAGGAATTGTAAGAGACCCATCACCAGACATTTTAAAACTCAACTGGACATAGTTTCCTATAATGGGGCTGCCAAGAATTCCCCAGCTTCAGCTAAACAGGAATGAAGAGAGTGATCATCAAATAGAAAGGAAAAGCCAAAATGCCTTTTTCCCTCCTTGTCTCTATTTTTTCTGTATGCCAATTTTTTTTAACTCCTGCTGAAATCAGCTACATCTATAGTCACCAAGATTCACTGCTCTTCTGTGGCAAAATTCATCAGGAACTGGAACAAAAGAGGAGGAAAGGATACTAGGGAAACCCTTATGAGGAAAACAAAACAAACAAACAAAAAGAAGCTTAGTTCCATAGAGAAAATTCAGAATTCAGTATGGTAAATCTGTGGTCTTATTTCTTGGTCTGTCCCTTATTCTGTGAGCAAAATGAGTATTGTCTGAAATGAAACAGTAGCTCTTGCCAACATTTCATGGTGGAATTACCTGTTCATTCACAAATCCTAAAATGTATGAGTATTATCTTTGTTAACCAAGAACAATGCTTCCATCTTCGTAAAAACCTTCTCTTCTCATGTAAGTTCAAGACAATTTCCCTAAGGTTTGCTTTCCTTGTTTTTGTGTGTATGTTTTAATATACCAACTTTACAAAGCATTGCAAACCACTTGCATAACCTAAGGAAATGTGAAAGCTAAGCATTGCTATATTGAGGTAGGACGGTGAGGTCCGAGGAAAGGTATGAAGACCTTTTTTGCTGACATTATCAGAGAGATCTTTAAAATTTTAATAATGACAACATTTGTTCTTTTGAGAGCCAAATATACTGTAATACTTATAGTTTATAAAGCACACAAATATCATCTTTAATGTCTTCAATTTGAATATTAACTGTATTTAACTAACAAAGTAACTACAACACAGAACAAAGAAATAAATTGGCTCCTTTTCACAAAGTTGGTAAATGAGACTGTAATTCAGAAGTAGATTTGTTGATTCCAGGTCCCCATACTGTTTATTCTACTACTCATCTCTTACACTTCTAAGGTAGTCTCATACTCTAGTAACATCTGGATAATAAATTTTATACACTACAACCATTCTGTGAAGTGGAGGAAACAAGCCATACTATGCTCCTTTTGCTGTGATAGAAACATAGTCATGTAATATTTATCATCTACTATGTGTTATCACCGGGCTGTATATCTCATACACAAAGTTGAGCATCATACTTCATGATGTAAGATACTTGCATGTAATAGGACATTCCAAAATGTAGACAAATTATTAAATACAAATGTGACATATAGTTTCCACTAACTCTACCATTTTATGAGCAGGGCACTAATGAATGTCAGAACTTGCCATTGTTATTACTGAGGATGTTAAGTTTATATCCAACTCCACATTGGAAAATCAAGGGAGAGTATATACATTTGGTGTAATGTTTGACTTGAAATTTAAAGGAAAACATTTTGGGGCTAGGAGAGGACATCTGCAGAAAAAGGAAGAGTTTGTGTAAAAAGTACGGCAGCACTTAACAGTTTGTAGTATTGCATTTTCATAACTTCAAAGGGGGTCCTGTATCTTTTCCAAGATCATACAACTATTTTACAGTAGACATTGGGGTCACTTTAAGTGTTCCTCTCATAGCATTCCTTTTCTCCAGTTGCAAATGTACAAGTTCTATCAAAATGCTTCGAGCTCCTAAAACAGAATGGCACAAAACCAAATGACACTCCCTCAGATGTGAGCTCAGACGGAATCATATTTGATATTCTTAATCCCAGTTTTCATTTTTGAAGGGAGAGATGTCTCTTCAATAACATATTGCAACAACTGTGATCATGGCATTAATATCACAAGAATAATCAAATGCAATTAAAGTACACCAATCTATTTTATTGTACTTGACTATTGTATTCAGCATTTAAGCTTCAGGAGCTTCATGATTCCCTGGAAGCTGAAATAGATTGTCATCTAAAATCTGGTTTTGTTTGGCAGTGTAGCTCTCTGCTCTCACACCCAACCTGAAAGGAAACCAGCCAACTTGCTCTGATCCTATGCAAGTGAGCCAGGGCTAAAATAATGAAAGATGGTCCATTTATTAGTGAAACTATTAGCACTGTCAGGCTCAGATTGATTTCATGTAAATTTTTGAGTGTCACCTTTGAGCAGTAATTTGCTCATCAGCTCAGGCCTTTTGTCATGTGTTTGAGGCTGGTTCAAGGGTACAGTCTCTTGTTTAGAGTCTGGTCATATTTTGGATGCTCTGATTGCTGTTAGAAACAGTGAATGTTTCTGTACAGAGAGGGGACAATTTCTTTGTAAGTGGAACCTACAAAACTTATTTGAAGCTGTCTAGGTCTCATCAGTAGGGAAAATCTAAAAGTAAAGAAAATTAAATAAATAACAAAATGATCCATCTTAAAAATGGGAAATGGCAGTGGTATCCACAAGAGGAATACTAATAACATCTTTTATCTGATAACCTTGGGAGAAAGTATATCAGAGGTGATGACTGGTGAGTCTTCACAGATTTGAGATGAATAGACTGTGTTAGAATTTTTAAATAATTGAAAATATTTTTATAAAAATGTACAGGGAAAATCCTGAAGATACCTCCTTTCAGCAAGGAGTTGAGACTATTTTGTCTCTTGTCACTGTTTTTAGTTTTTCAATGTAGGGTAAAGTCAGCTGACTTGTTTACAAACACTGAAAATACAATTCAAAATGGCACTTCTTCCTCTTAGTGGCCACACGCTCAACCCCTACATCTTCTGACTGTTGTCAGCTTATACAGTTCTTAGCAAGGTTGACCCAGCATGGCAGCAGGACAGACACGTTAAAGAGGCGTATGTTTCTTCATCCAGATGCTTCTCCATTTAGAAGAAACCAAACATGGTGTGCCGAAGGTTTGATGATACATGTTAGGTTCTGAGTTTCATTTCGAGATAGGGATCACTTTGGAATTACTTAAAGAGAAATATTTCACTCAACCCAGAGGTTGAGTAGAACAGTCCTACAGGCAAAAATCTGGGCACTACGTTTTGAAAAGGAGATAGTAAAGTTTGCCAAGCGAGGCAAGTTACAGTCCAAGAACTTGGAAGATGGCTGAAGGGAAGGGCTCCCATGGTGAGTGTGGTATAATTTGGGGTGGGGGTGGGGGAACTGTCAGGCAGAAGCATAAAGGAAAATAAATATGACTTGATAGTGAAAATTCTTAAAATATATCTCCCAAAACTGCCATTAGGTCTCAGGAATAGACTCCTCTATAAAGACAGTATTTGCAAGTATATTTTAAGTCTAGTAAAAAAATGTTTTACTAGACTTACATCCAGGGGCTTTACATAGTATGTGACCTCTAAAGAGCAGGTATCACACTCCCATTTTATAGGTAAAAATAGTAAGTCATAACATCAATGTATATATGTCTAAAAGCTCAATTTCATCATTTTGTAGTCACATTTGAGATAGTGAAATATATTAAAAACTAATAAAAAATCATGCCTGCTGTTACAAATGAGCATAAAACCTCACATAAGCATGTAATGAAAGTGTTTATATGACTTGTGGTGAGTGCACAACTTTAGCCCTTGAGGCCTTTACTATACTTTCTCTTGGGGGAAAATGTATTTTAGATCTCAAGATTAAATTCAATTCTCTGTTCCTTGGTGTCTCATGAGCAGCCTCTCTCCTTCCCTGAGTAGCAAGGCTGTTCATAGGGTAATTCTCACCTTCTTCCCTGCCTCCAAGCCTGCTTCGTAGCCTACCACAAATTAGTATTACTTAGGCTCATGTATCTTTTTTTCCATTAGATTGTGAGATCTTAGACAGCAGACTCCATGCCATTTATCTCTGCATCCAACAAAACATTCTATACAGTGCCTCCCTGTATGTATTAGAGATTCAATAAAAGCCTGTGAAATTGGATAGGGAAAAATGTGCTATATTTCACTCAAGTGTGCTTCTCTCTCTTTCTCTCCCTCTCCTCTCCTTCAGTTTAGCAGTGGTCTCTCTGATCTCTTTAAAGTATATTTTAGAAAAACAAGGAAGTTTTCAAACAGCCAAAGGGATGATTACTTTTAAGTGTAGTTACTTCCAGTTAGATATGAAAACTTGAGATAGAGGCTTCCCACTGGCAGCCTTGCCATGCAGACTAGAGTCGCCATGAAACAATGAAATTGGACAGTACGTGGCGTGTATGATGTCCCTGTGGTATTTGCAAGAGACTGGTAGCTAGATGAGCTATAGTCAGATAAACTGAAAGATCTGTGTTGCTTACATACTGCTGGATCGTCATTCTTTGTCCATGATAAGTTGGGTGTAGCTGTTGTTTATGCGGAGATGAGCACAAAGAGAAAAAGAGGGGAGGAGAGGAAAGAGAGAGAGACAGGGGCATTTATGCTCCCTGAAGTCTTTCCTTTGGCATTTAAAGGTGGGATCTTTGGGAAGTAAATAGGTCATGAGGGTGGAGCCCTCATGAATGAGATTAGAACACTTATAGGAAGAGACAAGAGAGAGGTGGTCTCTCAGCTATGTAAGGATACATATACATACCGTATGGAGATATTGCAAACCAGGATGAGGGTCATTACCAGACATCAAATCTAGTGGCTCCTTGACATTGGACTTCCCAGATTCCGTAACTGTGATAAATGATTTTTGCTTAAGCCACTCAGTCTGTAATTTTTTGTCATAGCAGCCCTAACTGACTTGGATGGTCTATGATATAAATGTTTATATTGTTGTAGATCATGATTGTTGCCAATTGTCCATTATTGCATTTGCCCCAAAAGGTCAGGGTTGCAACTGGGGCAGCCTTAACATCCTATTAACAATTAGATGCTCAACCATTTAACCTGAACTCTTCTGCAAAATATTGTGACAAAAATCAAGAGTCTAGTATAGAAAAAAGCATACAAACATTGAAGAGACCTAGTTTGCTGCTTAAAACCCAGATTCACATCATATGAGTTATGTGATACTGGGTATATTACTTCACTAAACTGTAGTGTAAACTAGAGAAAATGAAAACACACTACATCAACTTAGTGTAAAAATTGTGAAACTCCAAATTCAAAATTCCTATGCAATTTCTCAAAGCCATTCAGTGAAAGTGATATTTCCCAGTGTGAAATTCTGCATCTGTATTGCTTCCCATCAGAGCTGAACCACATCACTGATCATCTTCATAGAAAATGCAGAAGTACCTTGTAATAATCATGATTGTAACTATTGGTCAAACAGTTATCAAAAATGTCTCAAGAGCATTATGCTTAAGATTTTATATGCATTCTATTATTTAGTCCTTACAACATTCCTGAAGGGAAGAAAACCCAGTACAGTCTTGTCTTTGTAGAGATTTTTCCATTGGCTACTCTGGGATTGGGACTATGGCCAGCTTGTTCGGAGTCTGGAAAGTGGGAGCATCTGTGCTGTGAAAAGGTGTTCAGTTCTGTCATGGAAGGAAACACCGTTCCTCATACAAAGTCAAAGAATATTTTATGGGTGTCCTGAAAGCCATTCAGCAAGTTCAGGAAAACGTGCTTTCTTGGGCAGTAGTGAGTGCAGATGTGATAGAGCCTTCGGAAAGCATTGTCTGAGCATGCCATTACATGGTAATGTGGGAAGAAAGCAAGCTTGACGTGCTCAAAGTGCTCAAAAGTCAGAATGAACCAGAAAAGTTAACCAGCTACTTAGATCATTGGGGGGTGACAACACCCCACAGCTCATTATTCACCGTCATTTATGACCTTGACTTTTTTCAGTGTAACAGATAATGAGTTTTTTCTCATATATGTATACATATACATATATACACATATGCACATAAACACATATATATACCTATACATACATATACATGCACACAGACACACATATCCACACACAAGGAAGTTGCTCTATCAGGGTTATCCAACCTGCGGCCCATGGGTCACAGGTAGCCCGGAATGGCTATGAATGTAGCCCAACACAAAATCATAAATTTACTTAAAACATAAGATTTTTTGTGATTACATGTCACAATGTATTTAATGTGTGGCTCAAGACAACTCTTGTTCCAGTATGGCTCAGAGATGCCAAATGTTTTGACATCCCTGCAAACATGGCTGTAAATTAGAACCACCTACTAAGTGTTAATAAATAAAATTATGCCTAAGTTTTAGCAAATAATTAACTCAGAATTTCTGGAGGGTGGTATCTGGTCATAGATATTCAGGTTTCAGAACTACTGAGAAAGGGCAGCTTCAAAATTTATTGTAGATCTAAGATTCTTGGTTCAAGATACTAGGTAGCATATCATTTATAGCTTAAAAGTCAAAGAAAATAATACAATCCAAATAGAAATGATGACATTCTTGTTATTTTGGGAAACCATCCTATGATTCTTGCTAATACCAATCTGGTGAAACTTTCTTTGATTCTGGATAGAAGAACATGGAATTCCTAATGACCTGAAGATGGACCTACTGAGAGTTTTTAGACTCATTTATTCAATAAGTATAGAATATTTAATATGTATAAGTCCCTGCTGGGCTCCATTTTGTAATCAGAAATAATAATTTATTATAATTATACCTGCAGTAACTTTATAATCTCTTTGATAAGAATCAGCTATGAGCACAAAGTAGATGTTTTACAGGGAGACCTTAATTTCTTTCACAGGCATCAGGAAATCCTTTCATGAAGTAAGTTGTTATTGCCTTAATGTTTATGTCCTCCCCCTAAAATCCATATGTTGAAGCCCCTAACCCCAAGTGTGAGGGTATTTGGAAACAGAGACTTTGGGGGGTATTAAGGCTAGATAAGGTCATGAAGGTTATATGCCCTTGATGGCATTAGTACCTTTATAAGAAGAGATGCCAGAGAGACTGCCCTTTCTCCTTGCACATGGAAAGGAAGAGCTCAAGTGATCTAAGAGCTTTATGAATGGCCACTTACAAGCCAAGAGGAAAGGCCTCACAATGTAATCATCCTTGCTGGCACTGTGATGTTGAAATTACCACTCATTTTTTATACTTAAGAAATCTATGGTATTTTGCTATATCATTTCAAGAAGACTAATACACAAGTGGTATTTGAACTGAACGTTAAAAAAATGGTTGGAAACTACACATACATGTGAACTCAGGATCGGGATGGGTATGTTCACATGGTAATGCTGAGTAACAAAATAATCACGTGTAATTATAATGTAAGTTTAATGAGAGTGTGAATGTCATCTTTCTGTCTGGTTCATTCTTATAACCTCAGCTTTACAATAGGGTTTGACACATCATAGGCCTGCAATATTTATTTTATAAAAAATTAAAATAAGTGCAAGAGAAATGGCAACTTGCTTAATTTGGCTCCCTGTCATGTTTTAAAGTAGACAGTTTGTCTTCTGATGAATTATATATCTTTTGTGAAGTAATAAATAGCCCAACACATGAAATATTCTAAAATAAAAGTGTAAAGTGAAATATTCTAAAATAAAAGTGTAAATTGAATTACTGTTTGGGAAAAAATAGAAAAAATAAGTCTTCTTTCCTTTTCCTGGTTTTGACATTTTCTGTACAAAATGAGGTGGCAGTGACATGCATTTGAGCTTCATAAGTCCTATGTCTATAAACAAACCAGATGACATTTATACAATAATTTGACATTTAAGCTATACACACAGAATATTTCTGAAAAACTATACCATGTGCTTATAAATGAGAAAGTAATAAGTATGCCTTCTCTTGACATTGAATGAATAATATTGAATTACAGATATTACAAATAACAGGGTATTCAAAGATATATCCTAATAATATTTTAATACTGTCACAAGGGCAATGATGTTGGTGATTGTAATAGTCAACAGTTGTGTGATGTTGAGGTCAACACGTCTGAGCCACAAAGTGCCCATATATGTAGTCAAACTTTATTCACAGTGTGTCTGTGAGGAAGATTTTAGGTGAGATTAACATTTTAAACAGGTAGACTGAGGAAAGCAGATTGTTCTCCCTGCTGTGGGTGGGTCTCATCCAATCAGTTGAGGATTCTAATAGAATAAAAAGGCTTAACATCCCATGAGTAAGATAATTTTTTCTACCTGACTGCCTTGGATTTGGAAATCAGATGCTGCTTGCCCTCGGACTCCAATGCCGGCTCCGCTGGGCCTGGGGACAGCTGGTCTACATGACTGGCTCGTCTGGTTTTCCGGTCTTTATACTCAGATGAGAACTAAACCATCGGCTCTCTTGTTTCCTCGGCTGGCCAACCCACCCTGTAGGTCTTGGGACTTGCCAGCCCCCATATTCACATAGGCCAATTCCTTGTAATGAATCTCTTTGTGTATATAAATACATCCTATTTGTTCTGTTTCTTCAAAGAGCATTGACTAATGTAGTGATGATAATTACATGTTTTTCAGTAACCATTAGGGAGGAAGTTTCTTTGAGTTAAATGCATGAAAAAATGAAGATATTCCTTTCTTCTGATTTTTTGATCTGATAACACTTTCACTTCGCAAACTTTGGACCAGTGTATTACTCTAAAAGCAGACCAAGGTACAATATACTTTCTTCTTAATACGACAAGGCAACCCTAAATGTAAACCTTAGTAACTTATGTTCTCATTTAGATTTTGCAAAGGTCAGTTTCTTCTGAATTGTAGGTAACAGATAAATGTAAGTAAATAACAGTACTATAGTAGGGAAATTCTTCCTTCGGGCTAGAGAAGAGAGAAGAAAGGAAGTATTCTAAGAACTCATTCCAACTATGTCATATGTTTGTAGAGAGAGTAAAGTAATATACATTTTTTAGTAGATTGAGTAAATAAAATATTTTTTACAAGACCGAAATAAGACTCCAACATGCATTCTGTGCCCGTGTGCCTCTAATAATAGATGTTATTTATTGAGAATCTCGGGCACCAAGCACTGTATCTCATTTCACATTTACAGTAACCCTGGTGTTGAGGCTTGTATTAATCACCACTTTATAGGTGAGAAAACAGAGCTCCAGGAAGATTGAGTGAATTGCTTCGTCACATAGTGGTGATTGATTTAAACACAAGCTTCACCTGTAGCCTCTGCCTCCCAATATGGAGAAAAGTCATGTAGGAAAAATCAATTATAAGAAACTGTTTCCATTATGCAAGTTCTGCTTATCTTCTTGAGCATATTACTTCATTTCTTTTCATTGGACGTGGCCATTTAACAGAGTTTTGGAAGTGGAAAGTGAGCAAAGTGAAGTGAACAACTTTTGGAACTAGCCCTTAAAATACCCTCTAAAGTGTGGCCTTCCATATTCTTAACATTCTGTGGCTGGTGGGAGCCCAGACAGCCGCTAGAAAACCTCGACAGCCACGTGTATGTAGAGAATGGTGGCACCTCTATCATCCTGGCCCCTGAATGACTGTGTGGAAGAGGTTCTCACCATTAACCCATTACCTGTTCAGTTGCTCAGTCATTGTGAATGTGAAATAGATATGACTGAGCTGTAATATGTTTACATATTTTTTTGTATCACATATCCCATTTAAACAGTTAGTTCCCCTGTTTTGCACTTTAACTGGGGTAATTCACTGACCTCAGTTTTCTAAACCTCATTTGCCTGAGATTATGTGATGTACCCACCCCTGCCCCCACCACCATCTCCATCTTGAGAAGCCTGTGAGTGGCTCACTCTGGCTTGTATCCTTAGGATGGCCCAGGGTGGCATGGACACATCCCGGTAAGGGCCATATGTCGACATTATCAAAAATATCTTCAGATCCTTGGAGTTGAAATGCTGGCTGTTTGGGCAAAATGCAGAGTCACTTCTAGTAGGGAGTTGGCTTTAATCCTTTCTAAGGTGGCTGTGTTGAGGTGAAGGTTACATGGGATTCTTTAACGCAGATTATTAGTCTTTAAGTACCATATTTTGCCATGTGTAATATGCACCCACAATTTTAATCCAAACTTTCAGGAAAAAATCTTTTGTTTTAATTTTTTAATTCAATCATTTCTTTATTTATATTTAGATACTTGTTTTTTTGTATTATAAAGGAATTTTAGAACTTATATTAAACATGGTACAAGAAATTTTATGTAACAAATAATTGCAAAACAGAACAGATACAAAGTACAAGACATTTTTAAAATAATTAAAAACATTTATATGGATATGAAATTAGTACTACCCAAGTATAATACACATCCTTATTTTTCCCTCAAAAATTTGGGCAAAAAAAGTGCACATGATACAAATATGGTAAACAGTGGCAGGAAGATTACAACCAGCACATAGCAGATGCAGTTCATAAAACGTGTTGGAAATGAGTACAGATATCCATGCCTGGAAGAGCAGGGTCCCTGTGTGCTGTAAGAGTCATGAAGCAAGGAATGCAGAAAGCTTCTGGAGTGTGTAATTCATCATTAGTCCTAGAGCTACACTTCCTCTGCAGACTTCTCAGTGTCAGAGGGCATATTTGGTTGTCACGCCAAGAGGGTCCATGGACACTATTAATACTGATGTGTTAACCAGCTATCGTACATGCAACGTAAGAATTGGAATTTCTTACTATGGGTGGAGAGCTGGGCTAAGTGGATACGTGTGCTGCCATTTAGTGACCCCATCCACACCTCCTGAAATCCTCTTATAAACAGAGGGAAGCTGAGGCACAGAGAGGTTAAGAAGACACAGTAAGAGAAGGGATGGAATGCAAACACCCTTAATGTCCTTGCTTTTCTGGCTACCTGTCAAGGGTGGAAAACAGTCATGCACTGGAGAAAACATGTCTATCCCTCACCTATCACCTTTTCTACTAAAGAAAAGTTCTAATCACACAGCCCCAAATATGCATGTGACTCCTCACTTTTACTCCGTTACTGGCCCTGCCCTCCTATGGGGAACACATTAAAGTCGTTCTTATAGATGGAAAGGTGCTGTGCAGGGGCCTTGAAATGCCCTGGATTTTCTCTTGTTCCCTCGCAGAATAAAGTGCTCACGTTGGCTTTGGTGTCAGGGGATAAGGAAAAGACTTTGTTACAGTATGTCAGGGTCATTTCTCTTTGGAACACAAAATAAAAGGCAGATCTTGATCTTGGCTTTCCAGGCCATCAATCATCGGGCCTTCTCTAACTGTTCCAGTCTAGTCCTCAGCACCGCTCTTTATATTAACCATAAGGCCAGGCAACCCTAAGTGACGGTCTAAAGAATTAGTATGGCTGGGAACTAAGGAGGCTATTAGAAAGTAAGAACACAGACACATTTGTTAAATGTGGTTGTTTATTTGACTATGAGTCTAATGCTTTCACAACTCAATAACCTACTTAAAATATTGAGTAGTGTGGTTTGTTCATTATAAAAACTAATTTGGTCCCATGAGCTGAGAACTTTGTGCTGTCTTCCTTTTTTTTTTTGGTGGGGAGGGGGGAGGTGTGCACCTGGGGATCAGGTGACCAAGACTTAGAGTATTCGGATGTCAGGAGGAGAACTTAATCTTGGTCCTGTTGTATGAGAGATAGAATTAACTATTTGCTGGAATAAATATGCCTATTTTTCTGCCTTAAAACATTATCAAGCTATAAATAAACACAAATAAGTACAATCACAGTAAAAGTTTAAAACCATGAAATACAGTTGACCCTTTAACAACTTAGGGGTTAGGGGTGCCACCCCGCTGTGCAGTTGAAAATCTATGTATACCTGAAGTCAACTCTCCATGTATATGGATTTCCAACCACAAATGGAGAATACCATTTTGGATCCACAGTAGGTTGAATGAGCAGATGTGAAACCTGAGATGTGGAAGGCCAACTGTTAAGTTTATTGAAAAAAAGAACCCTCATATAAGTGGGCCCACGCAGTTGAACCTTTGCTGGTCAAGGGACAACTGTATTTGCAATGCCATGTCTGAGACAAATGACAAATAGTGTATCACTCAACACTTCAGTAAATTATGGTTACAGAAGCTCAAATTGGTGCTTTCAGGTGGTTATTTTGGGTGTAAACAGACCTTTCCTTAACAATGGACCTTTATCTGGAGATTTTAATTCTTATTTTGAAGGATGTTGTTTTCTACGCACCTTTTAGAAGGCAGAAAGAAATCTAGGCTCCAACACTTTTCAACAGCCATCTAAGCATACGCTGTGTTTTGCTGTATCATTTCTCTGGATTCCTGCTGTTGCTTACAAGCATCGTTCTAAGAACCTATTTGCTAAATTAATAAAATATTTTAAGGTAAATTGCACAAAGTTTTTGAGAAACCCCTTACCATTTTTGTGTTTCAATGGCAGGTCTGGCTGCATCAATAAATGCCTAGTTTTGGGGAAATAAGTACTTGGTGGTAGGAATTGCCAGGCTTAAACTGAAACATGTCAGAAGACTTTCCTTTGTAGATTACTGAAACTGTGTTCACTTACATCTATGTTTTATTCATTTTCTCTTTAAATCATATGTTCTCTGCTACTTTTTTCTTATTATTCTAAAAGTATTTTTCTGATTTTTTTTCTCATAATACCCAAATTATTTATTACTTTCAATGGGTATTTGTTTACCAAAATGATTTATGAAACTTACTAATTGTATTTCAGATCATACGTTAGAAACCAAAGAAAAATAATGAGGGTTATTTTCAAAAGTAAAAAATGTTTTCTACTACCATGCGGTTGACAGTAGTGTGAACGTGACAACTCTTAGTCACATTATCAAGCAAAACCAGTCAGAAGTTATTGAACACCAAGATGCCAAGCAGAGGTCAGCATACTCTGTAAAATGCTAGGTGGTAAATATATTAGCTTCGCAGACCACAGTCTTTGTCACAACTACTTAACTCAGACATGGTATCATGAAAGCAGTCCTAAGCAGAACATGAATCAGTGAACATGGCTGTGTTTATAAAAACAAAAAGTTTTTATTTTTAGTTTAATTTACAAAAACAGGCAGCAGAACACAGTGGCCCATGGTTGTAGTTGCTGACCCTTGTTGTAAATGAAGACAGGCAGTATGATCGCAATAAGAGGAGTAAAAGAGTGAGGTGAGGATAATGTTAAGTTTTCATTTACTGGTCATTCCATGCCAGTCACTGCAAAACTGACAGCTATTCTCAAGGCAAGTCCCCTGCAAACTAGCTCCAAATAGATACTCTGGGGCCCAACCTTCTGTACTGACCTTCGATCCTCAAGGCTATTTATTACCTTTGCTGTGTAAGTAATGAGAACCGAAAGATGGAGAAAATAATTCCTGTAAGCGAACTGACATTTGAGCTTGTATTGTGTGTCTTTGTGGTTAGTTCACATGTTCAGGTAGATTGTGAATCTTAGAAGACACCCAGGTGGTCATTTCCATCACTGCTTGGATTTACCAGTTTGACACTCTCTATAGTTTCTAATTACGAGTCTAAATCTGGGTGACCCTGACAGAGCTTCTCTTCTACAAGTACCTGAACAAGCAATTTATTGGTTGTAGGCCAACAGTGTTATCTTTGCAAAGTAATAAAAGCCTGTTGTTTCCTTGATAGGGTTTTAAACGATGTACATTCCTAGAGCACTGCACTCATGGTTTGCACTACAGGATCATCTGACATAAGAGGCAGCTTCATATCCTTGTGTAACAATCTTATATGCTTAAGTGTGATCATCATTGCATGGATAACAAGGCTAATGTTTCAACTACATATTCATTTATGGCTACTGTCCTAAAGCATTCTTTCTTTTAAAGATTTTTTAAAAAATTATTTTTAGAGAGAGGAGAAAAGGAGAAACAGAGGGAGAGAAACATCAATGTGGGAGAGATACATCGATTGGTTGCTTCTCATATGTCCTCAACTGGGGACCTGGCCCCCAACCCAGGCATGTGCCCTGACCAGGAACTGAACCAGCAGCCTTTCAGTCCACAGGCCAGCACTCAATCCACTGAGCCACACCAGCAAGGGCCTAAAGCATCCTTAGTCTCTAAACTTATTGCTATATTTTTATTTCACATATGCCAAATTAAACTGAAGAAATTGTTTAATTGTTTGCCAGATAGTACATGCTATTGAACAGAAATACAGCTTATTTAGCTTTCTGTCATCACCTCCTAGAATTGAAAGAAATGCAATTTTTTGTATTGTTCTTTCTAATAATACCTATTCCATTAGACAATTTCTGGTTACTCTCTCCCAAACGATTGCAACTTTTTATTCCTAAGGCTCCTTTAAATGTTTTATTTCTTTTCCAACTTGTCATAGTTTGACTACTAGGACAGCCTCTCATTCCACTAACTTGTAAGTACTGCCCTTATTCATTCAATCATAGTCCTTTGAAGTACACAGCTCTGCTTTTAGTAAATTCTCAGTTCGTCATGTTTGACTATCACTGAGCTTAGGAAGGTTCCTGTGAACCTTTACCTTGGAGCCAGGTCCTCTCACCTCACCCTGGTGATGTGAGAAAACACCTTGGTTGAGGCTGCTCATTCCATATCCTGGTCTGGTCCCTGCTGCCAAGTTAATAATAAACATCAGTGCAGCTCTTCTCAAGCATTTTCTTTGCATAGCCACACACACACACACACACACACACACACACTATTTACAATCTATATGTATATATATATACATTTATACATGCAAATAAGAGACAGAGGTTATGCAAATTAAATCAATTGATGTTTCTCACCATTTTAATCTACACATACTTATATAAAATTAATAGTTATTATTTCAGTAATTTGAGGGAAATAAAAATGATAGGTTGAAGCTACTCAGGGAGAAACACTGAATCTCTGAGTAGAGCTTCGCAGGCACTTTGATGGGTGACCTCTGAGCTTGGTGGGTCAGGGCATCAGAGGTCGCATATTGTCAGAATCACTGTCCCTCTTCAGCATGTTGTTGATGAAACAAAAAAAAAATCACTGTTTCAGTGTTCTGTGTTTTCTCCTCATAATCATGTCCCTTTGATTAACATCTTAAAGAAAAGGAGCATTTCTTACTATCAAATGACCAACTTTATTCCTCTCCTCACTGGATACGTTACATGAAAATATCCTTCTACACTTGGCTGTCATCAGCAAGTATAACTCTTACGGGTAGGTATAGAAAAGTACAGCCTCAGGAATCAGGCCACCTGGGTTAAAGGCCTGACTTTACCTCTTAAAAAGAATATGATTCTGGACAAATTCCTTAGTATTTCTTTCTAGTTTTTAAAGTATACTATCTTTTAAAGATTTTATTTATTTTTAGAAAAAGAGGAAGGGAGGGAGAAAGAGAGGGAGAGAAACATGTGTGTGGTTGCCTCTCACACACCCCTAACTGGGGACTTGGCCCACAACCCAGGCATGTGCCCTGACTGGGAATCGAACCAGTGACCCTTTCGTTTGCAGGCCAGCGTTCAATCCATGGAGCCACACCAGCCAGGGCTTCTCAATATTTCTCATCTTCAGTTCTCTGGGCTGAAATGGGGTAAAAATGGTGTTGGCATCTAGGATAATTAAAAGGATTCAATATAACACCCAAATAATGCATTTAGCACAATGCCTAGGGTATAGTAAGAAATCAATAAAAGTTAGCTCTTTTGGTTAATAACCCACTTCAATATTATACTAGTGGGTGATATTAGTTTGTAGCAGCTACTTAGTGGTACACAGCTTATTCCTAGGAGGTAATAGATAAGTACATAAATAAAATATGGGAACCTCAAACTGCAGTAGATGCTTAAAGCATTCAGTATGTCTTGTGTATCAGGTGTGGGAAACCTCACTGTCAAAGGAGCTCGGATCATTAAATGCTTTCCATGAGATGCTGTGCACAGTGCACTTACCCTTCTGCTGAAACCAGTCCTGCTGTCCCAATACTGTCTAGCTGAACAGAAAGCTTGAGCTGCTGGGTTCAGCCAATGGCAATTTTTTTTAATCCATTGGTTAAAAACTCCATTGGTGGGAAGCAAAAGATCCAATCCACTGTGCACTGATCCTTAGTAAAGTACATAGAACATCTTTTATTTCCTGACAGAATCCATTAACTTAAATCATTTAAAGATTCCTTACCATGACACCAAGAACAGTTTGCCTGAGTTTTCTCACCTGTAAGGTAGAGGGAACTGGGTGTTCACCTACAGAGTGGCTTCCATTCCAGAGACTCCAGGTGTCCCAAGGCCAAAGAAGCTGGTAAGGAGAGCCCAAGTATATTGATGATAATCCAAATACTCAATGGATATATTCCACTTCCTTTTGGTTGGCTGTCAGTTACACACTTTTTGAGGGGTTGTTGATCTACCTAATGTTACTCTCAGACTTGTTAACATGATTATTTGTAGGCAAGGAGAGTTTCATCAACATTTCCCAAACCAGTATGTTTGTTGCTCTGAGCTCCTTACTTGTAGCATATCTGATCGTATTGGCACAAAAGGCTTTGATGTAGAAACACAAATAGGGAATCAAGAATTTGGGAAGGGAGTGCGGGGGGAGAAAATGATGCATGATTTTTACTTTAGATTTACTTTGTCATAATATAGAGATCTTGGACTACAGAGGTTGTGTGCGCGTGTGTGCAAGCAAGTGCATGAGCTCGCATGTAGTTTCAGCTGGACTGCCCCTTTTCACACGACTGTATTCTCTCCCAATGCACAGCTCCTGCAGATGGTTCATCAGTAGAGACCACGGGGCAGTCCTTCCCAGCAGGACATTCTGCAGTGACAGAGATGCACCTCTGCTCTGTTCCTCACCATAGCTTCTAGCCACATGTAGCTATTGATCATTTGAAGTGTAGCTAGTGCAAAAGAGATACTGAATTTTTAGTTGACTTAATTTCAATTAATTTAAATTTAATCAACAGCCATATGTAATCAGTGGCTAGCATATTGGATTGTGCATCTATATATTACTACCTGTTAATGGACTTCGTATGACAGCCACTAAAAAATTCAGGTGATCTCTACAAATCTGCTTGAATAATTCTAAAGTATGATGCATGATTTTTTTCCCCTGGGGGAAAAGTAAGAAAGGCCAGCTAAGCTGCAAGTGAGTCCATCCTCATGTGTATTTCCTCTATGGCCCCCTGTGTACTCCCAACCCTCCTGTAGTGGCTGGGAGTGCTTCCGTGGCTGTTTTCTTTAAATCCTCACCCAAGGATACATGGGATTTGCTTTTTATTTTATTTTATTTTTATTGTTTTTAGAAAGAGAGGGAGAGAGAGGGAGAGGGAGAGAGGCATTGATCAGTTGCCTTGCATATACTACTGGACCAGGGATCGATCCTGCAACCCAGGCATGTGCCCTGAAATTGAATCCACAACCTTTTGGTGTGTGGGATGACACTTGACCAACTGAGCCACCACACCAGGCCTTCCATGAGGTTTTTGTCATCAGACCTTGTCTTTAAAACCTACAACAGAGTGTCTGATTAGCCAAATTCCCGGAAGTACTTGTCATATCAAAGCTGCCATTTTATCTGAATGACTCCACTAGTCAGGATTCTTACTAGAGGTGAGAGAGACAGAATTTGGACCCAAAAGGCCTTTAGAAAAATTATAAAACTCAGTGTACTCCAAATGTGGTACCTGTAATGCCATAGTGTGTAAGATGATTCTGGGTGTATAATAATACACTATAATGCACTATTTTAATTTCATTAGTTAAACTTATTTTAATGTGTACTTGCAAGTTAAAATTTGTGTGCCATCTCTTTTTTCTGCTTCTTTTGTCTTTTGTGATGCTACCTATACCTGCTCAGTGACATAGTGTGGGAAGTAGCATGGAAAAAGAGGTTCACTTTTTTAAAATCCTCAACTGAGAATAGATCACAGAGAAAGGAAGGCAGAGAGAGGGGAGGGGAGGGGAAATTGGTGTGACAGAGAAATACTGATTGGTTGCCTCCAAATACCTGTCCTGACTGGGAATCAATCCTGCAACTTAGGTGTGTACCCTGACTGGGGATGGATCCCACAACCTTTTGGTGTTTGGGATGACGCTCCAACCAACCGAGCCACCCAGCCAGGTCAAGAGGTTCACTTTTAAAAGTGCTTTTTAAACTTTGAAAAATGTATTCTAACATTGAAGGTAACGGTAAACTCACTTGCTTTTCAGCGCAATAAAATCACTCTATCAGTCTAGCTGTCGGAGCTGGGAAACAATTCACATATTTTTTATCTGGTTGCTTGGGAAACAAAATTAGATACCTGTGATGGAGTCAGGGCTAAAGGAAGGAGCTGGCAGCTTTGGCTGGAGCCTGGGACTGCCAGGGACACGTGGACACAGATTTGTAATTCAGATTTCTTTGTCCCCAGTTCCCATATCAAAGTAGCTCAGTTTTGGTTTTTGCTTTTTTTGTTTTTTTTAAAGTAGGTCCTACAATTCTTTTTGTGTCCTCAATTTGATTTAGCCATATGTTTATGGAGATATAAAGAAATACATGTTATCACACCTTCCCTTGAGCTCCCCATCTGGTTAGAAAGATAAGTTGGCTGGTTCTTTATACAGTAGAAGAGTAAGAATAGTTGAGTTCATTCAGTTTAATTATATTCCTTGGACCAGTCTTTGAGACTCTGTCCCTAGATGAGGCAGACCTCATCAATTCAGTTGTTCAATACAAGAAAATGAACTGGGCCATCTGTAGATTCAAGCCATCTTGCTGAAATATTTCACAGATGTGTTTCTGTTCCTGCAAATGGTTGTTTGACATAAATGTTTACTCCTGGCATGGAACTGTTCTGTGTTAAGTAAAGCAGGCTTGTAAAGGCTTGTACTTCAGTCTGTCAATTGTCTGTCTGCTCCTTGTTCCCACGACTGCCCTGGACCCTTATGAAGTGGGAGATACATTTATTCAAGTTTGATTAAATAAATGAGAGAAAAAGAATGGATAATTTCTTAAGCCTATTCTTTGACAACTAAGAAATAATTTTGAAACTGAAGAAAAGAATGGATGACTCCTCTTTACTGGCTTTATTTTCTCTCACATCTAGCTTTTTCCACAGCCACGTTTCATGACAGACTCAGAATCTGGGGAGATTCTAGGGTTGGAAGTGCGTCTGGGTGTGAAAGCCAGTGAGAGGCAGGAAGCACCGGTGTGTAAGGAAGGAGGGAAACAGTCTGTGTGAATGATCGTGAGTGCTTTCAGAGGTGGCCCAGAGCTACGACTTTCAATGTGAGGTTAGCATTATAGTTAATAGAGACCTAATTAAAGGCTGAGTTTAACTAATTGTGTGGAAACTATTGCTTAGTCATTGAATCAGTGGATGGACTTCTATTATTAATAGTAACAGCTTCAGCTAAAAATATTAGGGTCATTTAGGTAATTGTATGAACTTTTGAGCCTACATAAATCATATCAAAATATTAAAACACACTTTCTGCTGCAGGGAACTGGGGTGCACATGTTGTGAGTGATGGCACAGGACTCTGTATCCCCAGGGTCTCTGCCTCCTAAGTTTCTTCCCTCCATGAAACCAGAAACCTAGTCCACTTTGTCCAAAACAGCCCTCTTTTACTTTGTCTTGAAGTTACAAGTGCCTACCAGATGGTTTTAGGGACAGCCTCTTCCAACAAAGCAAATTACTCATTGGAGCCATGGAGTGGGTGTCAGAGGCTGGTGGAGTTCATGTCTACCACTTCGGGCCCCTCAGTGCAGATTTATATATAATTTTACCTTCTTCTTACTTCAAGAGAGACTTACTTTGCCTTAAAACAATGTTGTCACTTTTGAAAGAGTTGGCATATCCAATGTGACCTGGCTGTGTATTTTGGAGGCCCCCAACCCCAGCCTACAGAAGGCAGGTAGAGACGGAATCTCAGAACTCCCTTTCTCAAGCACAGTGTTACTATTACAAAACAAGTTTATAGAAATCAGTAAAATTTCATAAAGGGCCGTAAAACAGGTTATTCGTGTAGAGCCAGGCTTATCCAGTTTATGAGGTCTGTAGAATTATTAAAGGATAAGACATTTACAGATACTGTAAAAACATTCTGTTAAGGTCAAGGTGGTAAAGATTCAAGTTTACACAGCTTCTGCCTTTGTCTTGATACTGGATCTGTCTATTTTATAATAAGGGACAGTGTTTAGGCCAGATTAAAAAACAAACAAACAAAAAAAAACCTTATTCTTCTTCCAAACCCAGTTTCCTAATTATAGTTAAACTCAACTTTCTGAGGCATCTTTAGTCACAGCCTCCTCACTGGCGTACACCACTCAGATTCTGATGTGTTCTAGACTGAATGAGAGAAACCTGAAGCGGGAGATTTGGCCCCAGGTCTTGTCTGCTGTTTACCAGCTCTGTGACCTGGAATCTGTCAGTTTTCTTCTGTAAAAAAAATTAGTACACTACAATCTGCTTCTCAGGAAGTTGCAAGTATGTCTTAAGATACGAGAACACCTGACACAGGGGATTTCTGGCCTATGTCAGATACATAGTGTTTACTGGTTGAATCTCTTTGTAATGTTTTTTCTTCAAAACAGTACTTTCAGGCAGCGTTTCTGAGGAAAGAGGTCTCGTGTTTGTTAGCAGGGTGAATCTGTGATTCTCAGCCCACCTTTGGGCTGTATGTGTGAACCAGGACTTCAGAAGAGCTTGAACTTCATGTCGCATATAGTTTTTATGCTGAGGAAGGAGCACTGGACCAGATTCAGGAGAAGAGGATTATGCCCTGACGCCATTCCACGTTATCACTGTGATTATGAGGAAACTGAATTACCTTCTTTTGAGCATTGATTCCTTGTTTGGCAAATAACCACTCAGCCTTCGGCGTGGTTTGGTTGGGCTCCAAGTGAGACAGCTTGAGTTGACTCTTAGCTGCTGTTCATGCTGTGTAACCTTGAACAACCACGTAGCTAGGGGTGCCTCAGCTTCCTTCTCTGTAAGGGGAGCACAATAATCCTACCTACCTCACAGTGCTGCTTTGAGAGAGGCATGCGTTGATATGAGTAAATACTTAATAGAGTGTACGGAACACAGTGTAATACAATTTTTCATTGGTATGATTTCCTTTTCCTCAAATTAGTTTATCCAACACAAAATCTTCCACATGCTTTAATATACTGTGGAATCATATAGGACATAGCTCTCTCTTTACCAAGTCCCCTTTCAGAAGATTTAGAGAAATCTGTCTCATAGTGGCTTGTTTTTCCTGTTTATCTATGTGGCAGAGCAAAATACTTGAAATTTTTTGGTAAATACTGTATATGCCGAGGATGGACTGCCAGGAAGGAAGAACAAATGAAAGCGGAAGAGGAGGAGAAAGAGGCGGTGGTGGGGAGAGGAGATGATGGTGATGATGGTGATGATGGTGATGCTCACCCATCCTGATGTGTACCTTTGTCCTGTGGATTTTTCTCACAGCGATACCACCCAGTGTCTCCAGGGTCCACAGAGATGAGTGCAGAAGCCCTCTCACCAACTGGAACCAAAGGTAGGCGGTCATTTCTCTACACCAGGGTCATTTTTTACTTTGCGGACTGTACTCTTCTACAATTTGGAGTGACAGCAGGCCCTTGGCCTCCTCGTGTTAGCCTCCTGGCTGCCTCAGACCCAGCCAGGCCAGGGGGAGGAACTTCACAGAGTGATCGAACTGAAAAGACCTGCCAGGGACTTAGGAAGTGGTCTCAGCAAGGTTTTCTTTCCAAGAAACTGTAGCGCTGGATAAAACACGAGGTCGTGATTCTGCAGAAAACCAGACATGGAGTTGAGGGCCTGATGGAAGCTGCCACCGGTCCTCTGTGTCTGTCCTTCGGCATTAGGCCAGGGCCGCTTCTCTAAATCTTCGTTGGGCTTTATTTTATGGACGTTTTGACTTTGGACACGTAGCCTTTCGATTGAAGACCAGCAGATGGAGCATTGGGCTGAAAGTCGACGAGGTGCTGGTGGGCTCTGGTTTTGTTGCTAATGCTTCATGACTTAGGGTAAGTCGTTTACTATTCCTGAGACTCAGTTTCCTCAAGGATGAAGAGAGTAGTCATGCCAGTCTTACTGCTTATGATGTTGTTATGAGTGGCTGTTAAATCACAGTTTTGTTGCTCTGGAATCTTAGATCTGCCAGAGTAGAAGTAAGTTGCAGATCATCTAATGCAACCCTGTTTGAGGCAGGGATCCCTGCACTTATTAGTATCTGGACAAGTGAGCCTCTCGCTTCCCATGTACCATCATGTCTGGACAGCATGCTCTCTCAGGAGGCAGCTGATGCTGCACTTGGGGAGCTGGGGGTACTATAAAAGCAAAGCACATGGTTAATTAATTTTAAAAGAAGATAAATGATCCTGGAAGTGTACCTCTAAATAACTCTCAGGAACAAATAACAGAGATCCCGAAGAGCCCAGGCACTGCTGTGTCTGAGTTGTGCTTTCCTTTCAGCAATGGTAGATACTCATTTCTGTTGGTCCCAGTGCAGCTATCCCTGGCACACGTGTTGCTCATGTTTTTCTGGTAACATAGGAGTAGCATCTATGAATAATGTAATTAGCTGTTAATCACGCCTTGTGTGCCCTCTCTGATTGGTCAAAGGCCCTCCGTTGGTTTCTGTTTACAACTGTTGTCTGTGTATTAATACTGAGGAAAGTTCATCTCTGGAAGGCTGGAGGTTTTGGTAGTTAATTGAGGTAAAGAGTCATATAACCTGCTTTTCCTTAATCCCTTCTATATTTTCAAAAACAAAAAATTTCTGATGTTCGAATCTCTAACTTTGGTTCCAATACAGAACCAGTGATAGAAGTGGATTCTCTTAGGGAGAAAGATGTTGGAGGAAAGGTAACAAGGAAGCAGGGTTGTGGTGGACCGAGTGGCATGGTTCTCCACATCATTTTCAGAGGATCTAGTACATCAATCAGAAGTACTAGGTCACACAAGGGTAAGAGTAGCTCTTACTCGCGGAGGCATCAGCTAACGAGCTCCTTCACTCCCAGCCCTTAAGTTTTACCACTGAGACTGGTTAGGTGGTTTGGGTGCCGCAAAGCGGACTTCTGTGGGATGGTCCACCGAGGCTATGTAGCAAAAATGGCGACACATGACTTTGTACAAAAACTCAGATGGACATTTAGGTCTGCTGGCGCTTTTCATAAGAGAGTGTCTAAATCTTCCTGTGTTCTGTGAAGTATTTGGGAACTGAGAAGTAGAGTCCTACGTAGTGGGCTGGTTCTCCCACAGATAGGAGAGAGGCGGTACTGGAACTCTCTGATAGCTACTGTGGCCACATAAGGGATGTCAAGACCTTCCAAACAAAAGCCAGGGAACAGAAAGATAAGCCTTAATCTCTATTATGCTGGCATGACTGTAAGAGTCCAGACTGCCAGATGAGGGGGTCCAGGGCCCTGGAACAGGGCTGGAAGAATCGCAAAGGTGCTTCCTCAAGCTTAGGTCAGAGCCATGGGTCATGACTGGGAGAAGCACAGTGCAGGGCAGACAAGCTAAGGCCTGAGTCAGATGGACAGGGCTCATATGGACACTCATTTCCATTGACAGAGCAAGGCAGGTGGCTCAGTTGGTTGGAGCATGTTCCCGCTTACACCAAAATGTTGTGGGTTCTATTCTCAGTTGGGGCACATGCCTAGGTTGTAGGTTCGATCCCCAGTCGGAGCACACACAGGAGGCAATTGACTATGTTTCTCTCTCACATTGATGTTTTTCCTCTCTCTCACCTTTCCTCTCTTTCTAAAATCAATAGGCATGAGCTAAAGGAGCAGAGTCTAATAAATAGATACTCCTGGAAAAATGAAATCAAATCTTTGTTTACATGAAGAAGTCACTTGCCACTTCCTTCCAGGAGAATGTGTATATCTCTTAAGGTTTTATCCTTAATTGGGACCTGATTGGGCCTTTTAGGTGATAAGAACATGCTTCTGAAGAGTGAGGAATAATGAGGGGCTTCCCATTGGCTCTCTCCTACAGCAGCGGTGGCATGGATCCTCTCAGCTGCAAAGTCTTCCCACTGACTCCCCTTCTCACTGGTGGTAGCAGAACAGGTCAGGGAACTTAGCTCCTGATGCTTGTCATTTCAGTGCTGGGATGTTGTTCCCAGTGTGTCTCCGCAGTGACTTTTCAATAAAGATGTGACAGTGAATACTGGGCTTGGTCTCTGTCCCTCTGCAGGGTCAGCGACCCAGCAATTCAGGTCTCTCCTACAGAGACATCCTCAGGAAGAAACTGCAGAGACAGGACCACAGGAGGCTCTTGGAGCCTCATTAGAGAGACCAGCCGATTTCCAGACATCACTGACAGCTCTTATTTTTTTGATGTGCTCAGGGAAAAAGAGACACAAGCCAGCATCCTGATATCTTCTATCTTTCCAAATCTTCCTCTCCTTCCCCTGCCTTTGTGCCAATGTTATCATTCTTGATTTCAAACTCTAAAAAGGACCTCCAAACCTACTTAATATTTCTTGTATTATGTTGATCTTATTACTTTAATTGTTGGAAAATAATTCAAAAATAATGTTGCTGAACCAAAGGCATGCACCTCGTGAAGATGAAAACTCAGGCAGGCACTTTCCACACACCAGGATGGGGTTCTCTTGATGATGATGGCAAAGCAATCAGGGTCTCACATGATTGAATTCCAGCTGCGAGTCTGGTATTCAAGACATTTTTATTGTCCTGAGACTATATTTATGATCAGTGAGTTAAAACCCCAAAGCCATGTGCCTTCCCAGTCCTGAGTGTTTCCCACAGAGTTGCCTCTGTGTGTCAGGTGGCTTGTTTCCAGGCCTGGTGGCTAGAAGTTCCGGGACAGCTGCTCCTGATGTGCGTGGCCTCCCGCAGAAGCCTCAGTGGCAGGTGCTTTTCTGGGCAGGAGCCTCAAGAATCCCAGCCCTTCACCTGCATTTTTTTTCACTTCTTTTTCTTTTCATTATAAAAAATAATTTCTGGTAACTACTTTTTATTATATATTTTTGTGATGATGGCTACATGAATTTATTCATGTGTTAATATTCATAGAACTATCTACCAAAAACATAATTTTGACATATAATAATTTAAAAATAAAATAAGACACTATACATGAGCTAAAACAAATGATACACAAATTGTAATGTGAAAACTTTTAATATAGCTGTCGTATAACTTACCTATATCCTTCCTGATGTTTTCTGTTCCTGGATAAATATATTGCATGTGAGTAATGTTCAAATTTATATACACACACGCACATATATGGTCTAGAGGGTACCCAGCCATATAATGCAAAGAAATAGAAACATTTACTGAACAAGATACAAGATACAAGAAACATTGTACATAGGACAATGATGCCTCAGTCCCCTTCAAAGTAGGCACCTTGGTACCTCACACAGTTCTCCCAATCACCATCAGCTGCCCCATTGTATTTTCCTGAATCTCACTGATGGTCTGAAATATCTTCCCTTTCAAAGTTGATTTTAGTTTTGGAAAAAGCCAGAAGTCGCAGGGTGCCAAATCAGGGCTTGTAGTCAGGCTGAGTCACCTGGGTGATTTGATGTTTCACCATAAGACTCTGCATCAGACATGATGAATGAGCAGGTGCCCTGTGGCAATGAAGCTTCCAATCACAAATTGCCTATAGCTATGGCCTTCTGAATCATCTGAATAGATTTCACAGAAGAACGTTCAAACTTAATGTAAAATTCAATACATATTCATTGCTCTACTCACTCAGTCATTTTTAACGCAATAGCTACACAGTACACATGCTCACTCAGCAGCGTCTACTGCCCCCACTGACTAGTACAGTGAAGTCATCATTGTTCACACATGGCATTTTAGTCCACCCTCCTTGGCTGCCAGGTCACATTGATGTCATGGAAACCATTCTTGTTATATTAACAATGGCTAGACTTTTTCTGGACAGGCCTTGTGTATTAAAATGAGTGCAGATATTAGATTATAATAGACATATTTATACAACCTGACTTTTCATTTGGTATTGTTTTGTGGCCATTTTTCCATATTGATACTACCTCATTCTGTGTAATGACTCTACCGAACAATTCCATTATATGAACTTTTTAATTCAGGTATTTTTATTAAAGTTTAAACTCTATCTTTAATCTGAATTACTTTAAAACATCAGTAAACCAAAATTTAACCTTTGGTCATTCACCAAAGCAAGGTTGTCTGTATCTGTTGCCTGCTCCAGCTGGAGACGCAGGAGGTGAGATAAACCAGAAGTCCAAAAATTGGGAGACATGGGATAAACTAATCATTAAACAGCATGGTAGCTATACTTAGAAATAATATACTCTAAGTTTTTCTTCAACCTCTATTTTTTAGGTATATTGAAATTTACAACAAGATTGCAACTCTAATTGAAAAATAAAAAGTGATTAAAAAATAAAAACTGAAAGCTCTCAAAAAAACTTATTAATCTGAAAATTACTCTAAGCACTCTAAACAGTGTTCAAGAATTCTGGTAACACAGTGAAAATGCTATATGTATGTAATGCGGATCATGTGTATTTGTCATTCAAATTCATGATGAAAGATGAAACATTAGTTACACTAATAGTATGAATTTAATCTTATATAAATACTTAAACATAATTTAGCACTTTTTCCCCTTCTTTCAGGAATCCTTTACTCCATCTTGCTGTCTAGGTGGAAGGAAGGTTCAGAACTAGTTCTCAGTTATATTGAGGTGGCCAAAAAGTTCTTTTAGTTTTTTTGTACACAATGGCTCTAGTTGTGATTAGTTGTCTTTAACTATGTGAAACAATTCTGTTAGCATGTTTGTGACAGCTGTCACAATACATTTAAATGCACAGTGTGCATTTAAAAAAAATCAAAATTGGGGAATATTTGTGCAGCCATTTTAATAGTAAAAATGGAAGAAGATATGCAATATTTTCAGTTTATTATGCTTTATTATTTCAAGAAAGTTTAAAATACAACTGAAATGCAAAAAAAATTGTGCAGTGTATGGAGAATATGCTGCAGCTAATAGAACATGTCAAAAGTGTTTTTCAAAGTTCCTTGGTACTGTTGACATTTTGTCCAAATAATTCTTTGCTGTGGGGCTGTCTTACATATTGTTGGAAGATGTTTCATAGCGCCCCTGGCCTCTACCCACTAGAAGCCAATGGAGGGAGATAGCCCAACATACTCAAAATATCCAAATCAATAAACTTATTGGTAAAAATGAGAAATATCTTTTATTTTATGGAAGTAAAACTAAACAGACTCTTTGGCCAACACAGTATTTGTAACCAGGCAAAGAGAGAATGGAAATGATACATTATGCTTGTAGTATATATTTGAATCACTAGAGATCATTGTTCAATGACTTCGGTTCACAATTGCTTGTATTTCTGATATGTTCTATAAGAGTGGGCTTTAAAGAAGTTCCTCCTTGAATTATTAGACACATAACAACCTTATCATTTGTGCATCACCCCTCCAATTCCCTAAAAGTCTACCGACCTCCTCCTTTAAACCTAGCTGTTATCTCATCCTTGATATCCTGAAGGTTTCTTTCTTAGGAACTAGAAGGTAAGAATTGCAGCCAACCTTCAGCTAAAGAAACCATAATTCAAGTGTAATGGCAACACCAATGTTTGATCACCTGGAAATTACACCTGTCACTTCCCCAGGGCACCCTTTAGAGCCAAGTTTGATCAAACTCAAGAAACAAAGACTTTCAAGTGCCTTATGCCCGAAATGTCATACTTAGGTCTACCTTGGCTTGGCATGTAAGTTCCAGAGAAGTAAACTAGACAGCACAGCCCCACAGCAATGGACAACCAGAATAAAAATGTAATTTTGCAAGAGCACAGAGTGAAGATTGGGTAATAAAAATGTGGGTCAAAAAACCAGTCTTCCTAACTTTTATATAAATAATTCAAATTTTTGTATAAAAAAATGAACACTAAAGTCAGAGAGTAACCCCATGGGGTTAGATTTTGTTTATTTGATTTTTTCCTTTAGTCTTATTATCGTGTTTATATATATTGATGTGAATTTTCCCAAAGGAGTTTAGATATGGGTGTATATTCCTTTAATATACTAGTTACTAATTTCTGGAGAGTCATTTCTACCTCTTGCAAAACTTCCAATTCATGAAAAATATGACAGAGAATGCCTCCCCCAAAACTCGTCTTCTTTACTGCTTCTCTAGCTAGAGTGGCAGAGTTTTTCAGAGAAATTGTGCAATTTCTAAATGTTTGTAAACACACAATGCAATATACAAATGATATAGAATTGTACACTTGAAATCTGTATAATTTTATTAACTAATATCACCTCAATTAATTTAAAATTTTAGAAACCAAAATTAAAATAAATTTCCATAGATAATTACTCACTTGCAGATGATTTTAAAATGGTTGGTAGCTGATCAACATTTTTAAAAAAATAGGTAGTGTAATAATATAATCTATCACCCAAATTTGGCCAATGCGGCCAAGGATATGACCTTTTAGATTACAAACTTCTTGAGGAACTACTTCCTGGTCCACAAGTCCTGATACTCATGATGCTGAGTGAACCTTTTCCAAATATAAGTGGATTATTATCAAGAAACAGCCACAATAGAAACTAAAGTGGTGAGTAGTGTCCACTAAGACTTGGTCATTTCAATCACAGTACTCTGAAAGGACACATTGACCATAATACAGGCTCTGGCACAAATAACACCCTTGTTTTATGACAAAATCTTTTATTACAAAATCATAAGCATGTAATTCTGTAACATAACAAAACCACATGCAAGCATACTATATGACATTTTAGGTGAAATGTTCAAATTAAAACTATAATTATCACACTCATCCATAGTATTACCCTCCCAGCCACACTCAAGCAGGCGTTACTTCTGCTGGAACCTGTATATCTTGTCTCAGCGCAGAGGAATTCTCTTCAAGACAGAATGTTCTGTGTTCTGACTGCAATGCTGGTCTCTAAACAACAGCGTGTCTTGGAGTTGGAAGGGACCCTATGTGTCATCTAGCCAATCTCCTTACGTTACAGATGAGAAGAATGAGGTCAAGACTGCACATACAGTTCAATGTCATATTGATTCCTACTCTCCTGCAGGCAGGACTCTTTCCACCAGGAGGTGATGCTTATTCCGCCCTAACATTCCTAAAGCCTGTCTTGTAAGCAGGTTTGCTCCCTGCCTCTAATCCTTCTCCTGGAAGGCAGCTTACTCCTCCTCCTTTCGAAATCATTCTCATTGAGCCTAGTTCAAGTCTCACTTGCATGTTTAAAATCTTTCCTTGGTGGCTCCAGTTGGAACTTCCTCCCCTAAACCTCCTCAGCTTTTACTTCTGTTTTGTATCTTAACCAACCATCCCATTTTATGAGCACATGATTTTTTTCTGAAGTCTCCCCAGTGATAATTTTGCATCCTTGGCTATGAGACAAAAAAAATATTATAGGGTTTGACATATAGATGACACTTAATAAATAGTTATTATTAATAAAATTAAACAAAATTCTAACATATTTATAGAATAGCAGTGAAAGTGTGCAGAGCAGCCAATAATTACTAGATGTGTGATCTAGGGCAAATAGTATAAACTTCTATGAACTCCAATTATTTTATTTGTAAAATAGAGATAAGAAAGTACCTATCTTAGAGTGTTGTACTGTGAACTAAGTTCAATGAAATGCTGAGTGTCAGCCCTGACCTCTTTGGGAAGGGCAGGCTGGACTAGTTGAGAGGGCACCTCTGCCTGCCCCATGCAGCACAAGGGCAACACCTACAGATCTGGACTTACTTTCACAGTTGCAGGTGTAGTGTGATAAGGTGAAAAATAGCCTCCAGGGGTCCCTGATGTTGAACTGGATCCGAGTTTAATTTAGCAGCCCATAAACAATCCTGGTCAGCCAGGAGAGTTTTAATCCTGCAATTACAGGTTTCTCACCAGATTTTTATATTTTATGCTCCTTCGGGGTTTGCAAGATCCCCAGAATAAAGTTTCCATTTTGCTTAGATTCTCAGCCTCACAAAGGCTTAAAGAGGTGGGGAGGGGTAAGTTTAATCCTCGTTTATTGGAAGTTTATAAAGAATCAAGAATAATGGTACGGTAGTTGCACATTCACAATTTGATTTGGAAGAAAAACATCCCGAAGCTCAATCTCTTAACTATATAAGACATTAAAATATTTTAAAGAATGAAAATCTCACCTTCTAAGGGCCAAATTCTTTTCTAGTCTGTTTATTTTCTACTCCTCTTTATCTCCTTTTACCTCTTTAGTTTGCTAACTGCTTTCCACTTCATTGTTCTACTAAGAATATTTTTAGGTTGCCAGTGTCTTCTTAGCAGGGTGACTGTTCATCTCCCTTTACACCTACTGTCTTGGCATAATTATTAAGAGCACTTGCTTTTGATCTCCAAAGTATCCAGGTGTGGATAATAACTTAGAGGATCAGGTATGTCTTAGACACCAATGACAGAGATCCTTAGTCCTCAACCTCACTGTCATCTGTGTCACAGTGGAGAATATTGGTGTAGAAAATATTTTTTGTATAGATATATCAGTTTTAGGTATACCATATAGTGATTTCACATTTATGTACCTTGCAAAGTGATCAATATGATATCTAGTAACATTCTGTCATCGTACCAAGTTATTATGATATTGTACTAGAAGTTTTTTATAACTAGAAGTTTATAACTAGAAGTTTGTACCTTTTAATCCCCTTTACGTGCCATCCCCCCAACACCCCCACCTCTGGCAATGATCAGTTTGTTCTCTATGAATCTGTGTCTGTTGTGCTTGGTTTTGATTTTAGATTCCACATGTAAGTGAAATCGTATGGTATTTCTTTCTCTGTTTGACTTATTTGACTTAGTATAATAGCCTCTAAGTCTATCCATGTTGTATCAAATGGAAATATTTCATTATTTTTTACGACTGAGTCATATTCCACTGATATGCACCACTTCTTCATTATCCATTCATCTGTGGACACCTAGGCTCTTTCTATGCATTGGCTATTGTAAATAATGCTGCAGTGAACATAGGGATGCATGTATCATTTTGAATTAGTGTTGTCATTTTCTTCAAATAATTACCCAGAAGTGGGATTTCTGGATAACATGGCACCTCTAGATTTAACTTTTCAAGGAAACTCCATACTGCTTTCCACCAAATTGGCTACATCAATTTACAATCTCACCAACAGTGCACAAGGGTTCCCTTTTCTCTGCATCCTTGCTAATAATTGTTACTTATTATCTTCTCAATAATAGCTGTTTTGACAAGTGTGAAGGGATACCTCATTGTGGTTTTGCTTTGCGTTTCCATGATGATTAATGATACTGAACATTCTTTCATGTGTTTTTTGGCCATTTGTATGTCTTCTTTTGAGAAATGTCTGTTGAGGGCCTCTGCCCATTTTTAATTAGATTTTTTTTTAATCTTGAGTTGCATGAGTTCTTTATTTTGAATATAACCCCTTAGCAGGTATATTGTTTACACATATCATCTCCCATTCAGCAGTTTGCCTCTTTTGTTGAAGCCAGAGACAAGGCTCAGTGGAAACCACAGGATAGGAAAATGCAGATTTAGTGGCTAATAAAAAGTTTCAGGTGAAAGAATGTGGTAATTTAATTGCAGTCATTAAAATGAAGGCTCATCTGTATGCTTCCTGAGTCATAGTCCAGCTCTCTGACACCAAATCACTGGTTGATACAGAGGTACCACTTACCATGAAGGTCTAGGGCTGCTGAACTAATTTGCAAAGGATGGAAGATGGCTTTGGTAATTATGAGTCATGGAAAAGGATGTGAGCTTAGATTTGGCCCTGAAAAGGCCATAGGTATCTAATGCAGGGTTAATTTGCAGGTTAATGTATCAGATACTGAAATTCTCTAATGTTTTATACTTTTTTTTATTACCACAGCATAAGGCACTGAGGTCTGTCCAGGAACATAATTAGTTATGTGACGTTAGAGATCACAGACTGAGTTCCCTGTTTAGTGGAAGTGTGCCTAGTCCCTGGCTTTCACAGTGAAGTGTCTCACAGAAGTGTCTATGCAAGAAAAACGTGATAATCATGCAAATAACACCATTCTTTGAACTGGAGGACACATGTGGTGGGATAAACTGAGGTTAATGATTCATTCATTGTGGGGCATATTAGCTACAGGACACTTCTCTTTGCATCCAACACTGACCAGGTTTCTGCAGCCCATGCTCTTCAAAAACCTACATCTATGCTTTAAAAGCAAAACAAACAAATGAAAAATAGTAAATGTAGGCAAGAAAAGTCATTATGTATACTTTACAGGTGAATGGCAAAAAGAAATAAAAATTATATCCAAGTTTTTGGCCCATGATGACCTTACTCCCTGGAAGTGAGGATTTATTGGAAAAGACATGCTCAATGGACAGAAATAGGATGGAGATTAAGACATGGCAGCTCTCCTCACCGCTGTGCACAGTGGTGCCTGCCAGTGGCCAGGGCCCCGGGGCTCTTAGCCCTGTCTTCAAGTTCGTCTTAGATCCTTTCAAGAAAAATAAAGTAATCTCAGATGCTGTGTTCATAATTGCTGAAAAAGAAGTTAGTTTACTGAAGTTGCTTTTGCCAACCGCTGACAGTGCCTTCTTCTTGTCAACTTGATTATTCCTACAATAGGTGTCTGTGAGACCCTGCTCTGGGGACTAAAGTCATGGGATGGATGTAATAGATGTGGTTCCTGCCTTCTCGGGGCTGAGGGGAGATATTGATCCTGGACATCTCTGTCTTCCCACCGTTATCCCCTTGTTTTATTCTCCTTTCCTTTCTACTATCTTCTCAGGTGGCTCAGGATGCCCCCTTCTCCTCCATGGCATCCCAACTAGAAGTGAATGGGGTCCTATAACAAAACATCTGTGTCTGTGGGAAAATATTGTGTTGTACTTACTTTTGCAACTGTGTTAAAAGGTCCATCTAATTTCTCAAAAAGGACACAAATGGGATTTCAATAGAAAGACCAGAAATGTGGTTCTGGGGACAGATAGGAGGGAGGCTTGAAAGAAGAGACATGATCATCTCATGTCAGAGAATGTAGGCACAGAAAGGAAATTTTCTTGGAATGAATTGCGAGTCTCTCATTATAGTAGATCAAAACCTATTCATCTGACTTTCCATATTCAGTCAATCTCAGAGCCAGGATTCACACTCAGCTCTGTCTGATCCCCAAACTTATGTTCTATAGATAGCTCATTTTCTTTTGTCCTATTATCTGCCTTTGGATTCATATTGTAATTACCAGATGTAAAAAAACTCATTAAAATATTTTCTTTTTCAATTTCCAGTAAGGGCTTAGGAATTAAAAGCAGTGTATCCTTACCTGAATTTCCATTCTAGTTCATAAAATAAAAACATGACCAGGAGAGTCTCAATGGGATGCCTCCAGTAACGAACCCCATAACTAACTGAGATGGGGGAGTCCAGACACACAAGGGGACACTTGCGTTGACTAGGAAGGGGTCAATTTCACATGATCCCATCTTGGATTTTAACTATATTCCCTGTAATGCCTTCCTGTTCTTCACCTTTGAAGGTGGGAGTGAGGAAGAATTCATTCATATTAGCCACTGTCCCTGTCCGCTGAGATGATGATGCTCAGACTCTGCAGGCTAGGTTTTTATGAAAAAATGCAATGACAGATATGACTCTCCAGAAGCCAGCCTCAACCCTTTGTCATAAAGCCTTATCAACATGGCTGCTTGTGTCCTCAACGCCAGCCAGGGAGAGAGTCTGCCTTTATCATGGCCATTATCCTTGTATGTATTTTAGTCAAGTGTACATGAAAATACACACACACACACATGTCCTGTTACTTCTGCTGGAGTTAGAATTCATGTTGTTGATTCCTAGGACAGCATGGTGCCTAGGCTCCTGTTTCTAGACTCCTGTCTGGCTAGAAGTTTGCCTATTCTAAGACAGTGCTTCTTGAACATTGGTAGGAAAGAAGAGGGAAGTACAGAAAGGCATGAAAAGCATGAAAGAGTGTACACTTTCACAATTTCTGGAACACAGTTTTTTTTTTTTTTTTTTTTTTAACTGCTGAGTTAGGATTCATGTAATAGCCCTGCTTAAAGTCATTTAAACAAAAGTGGCAATTGAAACAAACACAACTTGAATTACCATCTCCACTTTTTATAATCCCTCCAAATCTTACCAAATGATTTTTTTCATGTAACAATTCAAGATGTCAGCAATTTCAGTTGCTTAAACTCATGTATTTCTGTCAGAGTCCCCTCCTTTATGTGGGCGACTATAAGACTGCTTACTCAGTGCTGCGTGATTTTTATGTCATCTAGCCTGAAGAAACAGAGGTATAATGCAAGCACAATGTTGATAAAACAACTCTTGGGGATGAGTTGTAACATCCTTCATATCATTAGAGGATCCCTTCTTAGTAAGTAATGAATACCCAAGCAGTATCTTGTCTACTTTTCTTAGAGAGAAGGAGTATGATTTACCAATCTTTCCACATTTGTAATTGTAACATAAAACATTTACTTTTAACACTAGGTTAAGTCATGTCTGCCTCAGTCTGAATGTTTGTACCTCCCACCTCCTCATTTGTATATTGAAAGCTAACCCCTATACAATGGTTTTATTTGGTGATTAGGTTATAACGGTGAAGCCCTCATGAATGGGATTAGTGCCCTCTTATAAGAGGCACAAGGGAGCTCTCTCATCTCTTCTGCCATGTGAGGGTATAGCCAGGAAGTTCTGCACTTGAACCAGAGATCAGGACCTCACCAGATCCTATACCTGCTAGCACCATGATCTTAGACTTTCAGCCTCCAGAAGTGTGAGAAGTAAGTTCGGTATCTGTAAGTCACCTAGTCTGTGGTATTCTGTTAGAATAGCCCAAACAGAGTAAGACAGAAAATTGGTGCCCAGAAATGAAGGTACAACTGTAACACATCCATAAAATGTGGGATTGGCTTTAGAACTGGGTAGTGGATAAAAGCTAGAAGAATTTTCAGGTACATGCTAGAAAATGCTTGCATTGTGATGAAGACACTGCTAAGGGTGATTCCAATCAGAGCCCAGAAAGAAAATAGAAACCCTGTAGCAAATGCCTCAGTCTTGTTAAAGAAAACCTAGGTGGTCATAAACGTAATGTTGGGAGAAATATGGACAGTAAAGGCCATTCTGATGAGACCTCAGATGGAAAGAAGGAACACACTATTGACCTCTGGAGGAAAGGTGATTCTCATTATAAAGTGGCAAAGAGTTTGGCTGAATTATGTTTGTGTCGTAGTATATTTTGAAACATAAAACTTATGATTGATATGTCAACCAAAAATTAATTTGAGACTTTAATAGAAATAAAAGCATGTATTTGAGCAAAAAGAGTAGCAGCCTGGAAGACACAGATGCAGGTAGCAACCTACATTGTGCTCTGCCTGGACAATGGAGAGGCCACCTTCTGTACAGAAACTTCCCACCTATAGTTTTCATTTTGGTCCACTTCATGCAAATGAGGTTTTTAATTGTGCAGTTATGATTGGTCCAAATTTTGCAGTTCTCGTTGGTAGATATATATACAAATGACAGTAAGATTTCTGTAATTCTGATTGGATGGGGCAGGCCCCAGCCCACTGGATAAGAGATTTGACCAGGTCTTCCCTACAGTGGTTGCCTTTGACGGAGTAAGCAGGCAGGGGCATACTACAGGAAGTTGAAAGCTCGTTCTGGAGCTTTTGCTGAAATGCAGAGTGTGTGGCAGTCCTCTGTCAGCAATGGCCACTAGACTCTGGTTATTAATTTGGGCCTAGTTAACCAGAAGTCCATTTTGACAGGTACATTTTTCCTTGGGATTCACCAAATGAGACTAAGTATTTGGCTGAAGAAATTTCCCAGCAAAGTGTTGAAGCAGCCTAGTTCCTCCTGCTTCTAAAATATGAGGAGAGATAAATGACTTAGAGATGGAATTGTTCATGAAAACAGAACTAGAACTAAAAAAGTGTATAAAATTCATAGCCTATCCATATTGGAAAAAATGAGAGCCAGCTCTAAAGAAAACATGAAGGGTGGACAAAATTTGATAAGGAATTTCAACAGTCATCTAAATAGAAGCCAAGACCATTGTCCAAGATGAGGGAAAATGACTGCAAAGGTGACTTAGGGACCATCAGGATTGCCCTCCCCTTCCACAGGCCCAGAGAGCATGGACCAAGGTTTGGGGGATTCCGATTGGTTGCAAAGGAGACAGTCTATGGCAGTTTGTCATGACTGCCCAAACTGACTAAGACACATATGATATATATTTTCTAACATACTGTATGGAAAAAACCCATCTTACTGTTTTAGTTCGTATGTCTGTGAATATGCAAAAGAATGGCATTTCCATATACTGGTGTACTACCTGAGAATTCTGCTGATTGTCTGTTCATGGGTGAGAATTTCTAATGCAGACATCTAACAAAGGGATGAGCTACTGAGTAGTGTGACATTTTCAACACACTGGATTTTTTGAAATTTAGGCTGACCTCCTCTTGTGGGGATGTGGTGAGGAAGGGATTTAAAAGGGGAAGCTGGAGTATGTAGTCTTGGAGCCATTTTCAATTTTTTGAGAATTTATCAATTTTTATTGTGGGAAAAGGCTGCAGAGAACCATGCTGTGTCTGAAAGTGCTAAATTCAGAGTTGGAGGAACTTTAAAGTGACTCTTTCCTTCTTCGACACTCTTGCCTCATGTCCTAATTCTCTCTCCTTTTTTCACTGCTTTGGAAAGGATGTCATCTTGATAACATTTCTCTAAGGGTCACTTACTGATTAGCTCCTTTAAGCTCAGCCAACTTCTAACCAGGCATTTACTTTCCTTCATCTCCAGTGTCTGAACTGTTGCTTCACAAAGCTGTTTGACCAGTAAGTTCCTTTTTTGAAGGCAGGTATCAGTAAGTGTTGATAAGTATGGGGGAGAAATGTGGTGTGTAACAGATAACTGAAAATATTGGCCAGATAAGAGGCCGCTGAGCCAATTTCAGTGTTTGCTTTCCTATGATGGAGAGATAACAGGATTTACAGGAACGCCTATTGCAGGAAACCTAAAAATTTCATTATTTAAGCTGTTTGTTTGGCAACCCTAAAAACGGACACATTCTGTCTGATTTGCTTCTTCGCACTTTTATGAAGAGATCAGAATGAATTGCAGTGCAAGGGCACCTAGCAGGTCTCAGTTTTCCCACAGGGTCCGTTACCCTGAGTGAAAGCCGAAACAGTGACAAGTGGTAGAGGCCGTCAGGGAGCGTCCGTGCTGAATACTGTGTGTCCGTGTGTCTAGGCATTTCCCCAGTGTCATCAACTGTGGGTTCCTGAGAATGGGAGAGTCCCTTTCGGTTCTCATGGAAAAAAGCAACAGTTTTTATTTTTACTGAGAAAAAAATGTGGTTAATCAGAATCTCTTGGGACTGCAATAGCCAAAAAAACCCATTGAGATCAATAAATCTCTTACTGACTTTAAACAGATGCACTTAAGCCATTCAAAAGGCATCTAAAATAATGTGACATCATGGAATAGGCAGCAGGTAAGTATTAGACCTCATCCTGGTCTGTCCCGAAGTTACTAAGTGACTAGACACGATTTTATATTCCTGGGCACCATTTTTCTCAACTGCCTATTGAGAAGCCTGGACTGACAGTCCCCCTGGCCATTGCCCACCTGAATTTTGTGAGGTGGCCATCTTTCATATCTTACAAGCTATGCATTCCCATGTCTTTTCCATTAAGTCACCACCCAAACTTGTGGGATCAAAATACATTTTGTGTTCGTTCAAAGAAGTTTAGTCTATGATATGTAAGAGATTGTCCATGTGATTTCCAAGCAGTCTTTGTCTATGAGTCTTCACATTTATCAATTGCTCTGTTACCAGTTGGTAAAAATACCTAATTCTTTGGTGCCTGAGCAACTAAGCACTATGTTTCTTGAGTCATCATTATTTACTAGACACAGTATTTTCATGGTACTAAGCACTAGGCTTCATAGGATTGTCTTATTTTATTTTCTTGACTATTTAATGAAGTAGCAATAAATAATATGCAAAATTCACAGCTGAGTCAACTGAGGCCCAAGAGGTTAAATGAGCACCTATGTTCACAAAATTAACCAGTAATGAGCCAGAATTCCAACTCAGGTCATATGATTCCAGAACATGATTATCTAATATAGTGCATCAAATATGTTATTGTCTTGTCTTGTTTGTATGTTCTCTTATGAAAACTGTCCATGATGGTTGTCCTCCTTTCTCTGTAGATGAAGTGCCCCTTCCTTCCCATGGCTATGTCTAGATTTTCTTCTTTTGTTTTCTTTAATTCGTATATGTGCCTAGGCATTTTGTTTTGCCTTTTGTATTCATCTTGCTTAGCATTCTCTGAGTTCTGTGGGTCTTTGGTATGTTATCTATCACTAATTTTGGGGAAATGATTAGCCATTGTCACTTCTAGTATTTCCTCTGTTTCTCTCTTCTCCTTCCAACCATGTCTATGTTACACTGGTCTGCCATTTTTAGATAATCTATTCATTTTTGTTATTTATTCTATACTTGCCTTTTAGTTTGGATGATTTCTACTGACTTATCCTTAGGCTTACTGTTTTTTTTTTTTTTCTTAGTTGTATCAAGACTACTGGTGAACCCAACGTGGGCTATTCTTAGTTTGATGCTTTTTTTTTATTTTAAGGTGTGTGTCTGTGTGATTCTTTCTTTTATTGACCATCTCTCTGCTCTTGCTACCTACCTAATCTTGAATGTTTTCTATCTTTCCATTGCAGTCTTTAACATACTAATTATATTTACTGTAAACTCTGATCATTCCAATCTCTGTTATATCTGACTCTGGTTCTGGTTATTTCTTTTCCACTTAAGCCTTTTTTGCCTTTAAATTTTATTTTTGTTGTTGTTATTGTTAAAAGTCTGACTAGTTTTTTAGGGCAGGAGATATTGAGGCAAATTGACATTGAGTGTGTGAATTCACGTTACCTGGGCAAAAAGATGGGCAATGTAGAATATTTGTTGTAACTATGGGGACCAAATGCTTAAAATTCCTTTAGTGACCTTGTTTTTGACTCCATTCCCCCCCCCCCAGCTTTGGGGCTTCCTTTAGTGCTCCTAAGAGAGGTCATGCCTCTCATAGTTCTCCCAGCTGTAATCCAACATTATTTTTACTGCATGCTTATTGGTATACTGATAGAGATGGAGGAAATGAAGGAGAGTTTCTAATCTTCTGATTAATTTTTAGTATTTGCATTTCACATTGAGTCTGCATATCAGAGGTGTGGGCTTCACTGTGTTTCTGTTCTCCTCCTGACAAATTTAGAGACAAAGAGAGCTTTCTCATTGGCTCTTTGGCTTCTTACCTACTAGGCAAGAGAGAATATTTTGAGTTGCCCATACAAATTCAACTTGTCTTTGAACAATCACACATTCATTCATTCAACAAATATTTATTAGCAATCACTGTATTCTTGATATATAGTGTTCACTTTAGTTTGGGATACTAAGAAATATTTTTAAATCTATTGGTTTTTTTTTTCTCTTGCCTAATAAATGTGAATGACAGAGCCCAAATCCCCAGACTTCTGAGTGTTCTCTAACAGTGTGAGCTGGAAACTGGGAGTGGGGAAGTGTCACGTGGTCATTGAGACAGCCTGACGTGCCTGCCATCCCCTCCGGCAGGACTGTAGGAGGCCCACTGCCGGAAAACACTCATCCAGCGAGGCAGGCAGGTGCTGAAACCTGGACCAGGCAAAAAACCCTTTTTTAAACTTTCACCAAGTTACGTTATGGACTAGCGCCCTGCCCCCCACATCTAAAGTATTGAGATCCCCTTATTCTGTTCTTTTGGATTTTTTTCCAAGATTAGCAATTTGGTCTTATTTCCTGTCCTCTTTTTATTCCTCTGTACAGAATACTCCAAGACACTCATTTAAATTTTTATGAAGTATTGGTTTTATTATCCCCATTTATCCTCTTTCTGTTTGTCAAACACATGCAGTGGGTGTAACGAGTTTATGTGGACATTAAAGCAGGGCTATCCATAGCTTATTAATCAGACAGCCTATAAACAAGCACAATGTCCCTATTACCTAAAATGGGGGAAGGCGGACTGGGAGGGGCCTTTCTCCCCTGCTGTTTCCATGGGTTAATCTGGAGGCTGTTGATTTATAGGCTCTCCTAATGGCTCATCTTCCTCTTGAGCAGGAAAGGAGAGAGTCAGCCCTTTGCCACACCAGATACATTAATTACATTATCCTCCCTCCTAAATTGTGGTAAAATTAAAGTCACATACAAGTGAAGCAAGTAAGTTGGATATTTCTGGGGAAAATATTGAGAGCAGAGGCCTGGGTTTTCAGCCGGCACCAGCTACTCGATTACAAGTGTGTATTAGGATCAACTGGGATCTTTATTTTTTTTAAATGATGCTGATATCTGGGTCCCTACCTCCTTAAATTTTCTCATATTTCAGGTTGTTTAAGTGTGATATCTGGGAGGCAGTACTTTCTAAACCTCCCAGGTGATTTTTTTTTTCCAGCCAAGATGAAGAGTCAGTGGCCTGTATTTTCCAAGGGGCTTGACAGTAATAGAAAGTAACTTGGCAGTATTGCTGGGCCAAACTGAAGCTTTTTAACACGGGTTGTCCCACTCTGCCCCACAGCACTGAGGGAGCATCTCAAGTCTCGGCAACAATGTACACACAGTGCGCACCTCCCGAGTCTTCCTGGTTCCTGCAGAGCTGGCACCTTGAGCCACATTCTGCATTGCATCCTGCCTGTAAAACCCATTGGTTCCACACACCCTCAGCCCTGCCATCATATTTCTGGGGCCAGCCCATCCCAATGGCAAAGAGGAACGAATATTAATGCCACTCCAGAGAAGCCTGTGGGCAGTAGCCGGTGGCACGCCTCTCTCTGAGGCTTGCTGTTAATCCATGGGCCGCTGCTGTTGCTGCCTGCGGTCTTCAGCTTCTCTCTTAGCCTGTTTTGTGTCAGTCCAAATGTCATTTACTTTGTAACTGGAGAGCACATGGCCTTTCCTGAAGGGAATCCAATCCCAAATGCTCTTTTCTTAGGTGGGTCGTAAGGATGATTGACCTCGCTCTTCTGCCTTATCCACCCCCACTGCACACTCAGAGGATACCTGCTGCCTCCGCACAGCCTCCGCGTGCAGGGTGGTTTCATAACTATTAGGACATGGAGCACTTTATACCGTTTTCATATTTTCACTTACTAATTTTTAATTGTTTGAAACCCTCCCCCTTTCCTGTTTCCTCCTTAGAAGGAGAAATCATTGATTCCTGTGTCAGAGTCTGGATCTTCTTTCATGGTACAGAATCTGGGAGTTAAAAGAAATTGAAATAAATCTATGAGCCTAAATTGATGTAAAATGACAAATGACTGAGCCAGGAGATGGAAGAAATAGGGGGAAACATAAGAACTTCCTTGTCTTGTGCTGTTAAAAAGAGATTTTTTCCCAGAATAACTTAAAATAAAGGAAAATAGAGCACGTTGAAGATATGCCACAATGAGTATGAAAACTTATATATGAGAGATGTAAAAAAATAAATTTAAGTAATTTTTGAATGATTTTAATAACACATTGTGCTATTTATAGGGAGACCACAAACTTGATGCAAATTAACTTGCAATTATTTTTGATTGTCATAATGAAGCTTTTAAAAATGTGACTCAGTGTCAGAACTATGGCAAAAATCTGCCCTGTTTGAAATGACTGTTTGGAGTTTTTCTTGGTGCCTGCAAACCTCCCCCTCAGAGGTGGTACATGTGTCTGAATAGCAAAGGCTCAGAACCTCCCACAGTGCCTGTTCCCAGCCTTAAATATATTTGTTGTTCACTTGGGAGTCATTTGTTATGATAAATAATTACATTTTCATTGACTATTATTGTTATTGTATCATCATTGTATTAACTAACTTATAACAAAGAATATTATGTGTCAGTTTCTGTGCTAAGACTTGTAAATGCCTGGTCACATTTGATCCCCACAATCAGCCTAGATTCATGATTGTTGCAATAATCCATGTTAGAGATGCCCAGTTTATGAGCTAGGCCATAGTCTAGCAGTTAAAACACACACTTAAATAAGTATAATGCGAGGAAATTAGTATATGTTTTAAACAAACATGTATTGAGCACTTATTAGTGCTCATCCTTCAGATGTGAATACTATGCTGTAGTTAGTAAATGGTGGAATCTTGAGATTTGAACCCAGGGAATATAACTTTGGCAACCGTGCTGTTAATCAATCCACTATAATGGAAGGAAGGAAGGAAGGAAGGAAGGAAGGAAGGAAGGAAGGAAGGAAGGAAGGAAGGAAGGAAGGAAGGAAAAAAGGGAGGGAAGTAATAGAAAGTAAAGGAAGGAAAGAGGAAGAGAGATAAAGAGAGGATGGATGGGAGCCTGGACACCTTCTGGCCAGTTGCCAGGAGAGGTTGCAGGTCCTTCAGAGACTGCCTTCAGTAAACTCATGCTACCCAGAATTGGGGTCAATTTAAGGCTCCCTGAAAGTCTTTGCAGCTCTTAAATGTCTGATTCCATATAAATAGGGAGAAATGAACTAACTTCATGAAATCTCTACTACATATTATGCCCTCTGCAATATAAACTGTGTTATTTAATCTACAAAGAGTTTTACGTGGTCACTTTTCACAAGTCAGTGGAAGTTCAAATTGCTGGCCACAGTGGTATGTTCTGTACTGGTAAAAGTTGACACATAAAAATGGCCAATAATAAAACATGGCTATATAACTAATGGTATAGCCGTATAATGGACATTTACATGACTATTTCACATGGCAGTTTTGAAGGCAATTAAATGTCTTATGAAAATGTTTAATACGACTTCCGGCCAACATGGAGGCATAGGTGGACACATTGTGCCTCCTCTCACAACCAAGATTAAGGACAACAAAAATATAGAACCAAAAAAAAAAAAACCAAACCACCCAACCAGGACAGAGAGAAAATTGAATTGTACGGGAGTCCAACAATGATTCACCCAGACTGGTAAGAGGGGCAGAGTCCGCGGGCTGGTGGAGTCAGGTCACAGCGGGATAAGATGGTGTCTGGTGGTCTCAGGCACACAGTTACCCTGGGGTGCACAGTCACCCCATGCACACAGGCAGCAGTTGGCAGTTGCCAAACATGAGGAGGCCAAGCAGGGTGCACAAGGTGGCTGACCATGGACACACATTTGTGCACAAATAAACCAGGCGAAAATGGGCAGCAAGACAGACTGCGCGACGCAGGGCCCCAGTGCCAGGAAGTGAAGCTTAAAAGCACCCATTGAAAATAGTTGTAGGGGCTGAGGGTGTCAGGAAGGAGTCCCAGCCTCACAGGAGAGTTCGTTGGGGAGACCCACGGGGTCCTGGAGCGTGCGCAGGCCCACCCACAGGGAAATCAGCACCAAAAGGGCCCAATTTGCTTAGGGAAAGCGGCTGAAGGGACTTGAATCCTCAAGAGAGCACAAAGCAAGCACGGTTGTTCCCTCTGGGACCCTGCCCCCACATCCAGCATCACAACCCAGCAACTGGGCTGCCCTGCCCTGGTGAACACCTAAGGCTCTGCCCCTCATTACGTAACAGCCACAACCAGACAAAAACAAGAAAAAACAAAACAAAACAAAAACCAAAATCAAGGATGGCTCAAATGAGAGAACAGACCAGGGCCCTGGAGCTAATTCATCTGAGTGACCAGGAGGTGGTCAACCTATCAGATTCAGAGCTCAAAGCACTGGTAGCCAACCTATCAGAAGCACAGTTCAAAGCACTGTTGATTAGGAAGCTCACAGAACTGGTTGATTTTGGTCGCAAATTAGATGAACAAATGAAGGCTACAATAAGTGAAATGAAGAAAAACGCACAGGGAACCAATAGTGATGGGAGGAAAACTGGGACTCAAATCAATGGAGCGGACTAGAAGAAAGAAAGAAACAACCAAACAGAAAAGAATGAAGAAACAACAATTCAAAAAAATGAGGAGAGGCTTAGGAACCTCCAGGACATCTTTAAACATCCCAACATCCGAATTATAGGGGTACCAGAAGGGGAAGAGGAAGAGCAACAAGTGGAAAACTTATTTGAACAAATAATAAAGGAGAGTTTCCCCAATCTGGCTAAGGAAATAGGCTTCCAGGAAATCCAGGAAGCTCAGAGAGTCCCAAAGAAGGTGGACCTAAGGAGGAACACACCAAGGCACATCATAATTACATTAACCAAGATTAAAATGGAGAGAATCCTAGAAGCAGCAAAGGATAAGGGGATAGTCACCTACAAAGGAGTTCCCATCAGACTGTCAGCTGATTTCTCAAAAGAGACCTTCCAGGCAATAAGGGGCTGGAAAGAGGTATTCCAAGTCATGAAAGTCAAGGATCTACATCTAAGATTGCTCTATCCAGCAAAGCTTTCATTTAGAATGGAAGGGCAGATAAAGCGCTTATCAGATAAGGTCAAGTTAAAGGAGTTCATCATCACCAAGCCCTTATTATATGAAATGTTAAAAGGACTTATCTAAGAAAAAGAAGATAAAAAATATGAACAGTAAAAAGACAGCAAACTCACAGATATTAACAACCACACATTAAAAAAAGCCGACTAAGCCAACAGCTAGACCAGGAGTAGGAACACAGAAGTAAAGATCACATGGAGGGTTAGCAACAGGGGAGTGGGAGGAGGAGAGAGGGAGAAAAGGTACAGAGAATAAGTAGCATAGACGGTGGGTAGAAAATAGACAGGGGGAGGGCAAGAATAGTGTGGGAAAAGTAGAAGCTAAAGAACTTATGAAACATGGACATGAACTAAAGGGGGGAATGTGGGTGGGAGGGGTGTGCAGGGTGGAGGGGAGTGATGGGGGAGAAATGGGACAACTGTAATAGCATAATCAATAAAATATAATTAAAAATATGGTCCCATAAAATTTTAAAAAATTGTAGATTCTAAGAAAAAGAAAATGTTCAACACAATATTGCATGAAACAAAATCAGGGTACCTAATTATACACATGGCATAACTATTAACATTAGTTTTATTTTTAAAAAACACCCACTTTTAACACAGAAAAGGAAATGGAGCTAAAACATGGTGCCTCAGACCTAGAGTATCAGTGTGTTACATGTTCGGAGCAGCAAAAAGCACAGTATTCACTGCCCTGTGGGTGTGGCCCCTTCGGTCTGCCCTGCCAGCGTGACTCTCCTTTGCTTAGCTGACCTCCCTAAGCTCAGAATTGTACCAGCACCCAAGTCGCCTGCCAGACTTCCCCTGCCAATTTTGTCTGTCTAGATCTTTACTTGGGGTTTGTCCTTGCCTCGTCTTACACAAGCCTGACACACATTCACCTATGTACAGACTTTTAATTTCATATCTAATGTCACTGTAGCAGGTCTCTACTGGTACTATTCAATAGAAATACATAGGTCACAGGTAGATCATATCTATGGAATTTAAAGTTTTCTAGTACCCGCATTAAGAATTGTGGCTACTTTAACAGGCTAAAAAAAAAGAACCAAGTTAATTTAATTTTTACAATACATTATGTAACTCACTCAAGATATCCAAAATATTATTTTAGCATAAGATCAATATTGAAAGTATGAGATATTTTACACCCTAGGTTTGGTAGGAAGTTTCACAATTTTGGACTCACCCATACGTCAGGTGGCCAGTGGGCATGTGTTGCTTCTGGCTACCATCTAGGAGGGACAGGACTATACCCAGCATTCTTGCTTTTCAGATTTGCTTTTTAAACTGTTCAGCTTTGTGCAGTTTAAATTTAGGTGAGCCCTGACTGGTGGGGCTCAATGGATTGGGCATCATCCTGCAAACCAAAAAGGTCACTGGTTCGATTCCCAGTCAGGGTACATGCCTGAGTTGCAGGATAGATTCCTAGTTGGTGGCATGTGAAAGGCAACCAATCATTGTTTCTCTCGTACATTGATGTTTCTCTCCTTCTCTTTCTCCCTCCCTTCCACTCTCTCTAAAAATAAATAAATAAAATACTTAAAGTAAATACATTTGGGCAAAAGGCTACTCAGTGCTCCATGTAAAAAGAAATTGTCAGAAAATTGTTTATCTTAAAGGAGAATTAAGCTACGGAGGCCCTGTTAATGACTTCATTGGCAAGGGATAGCACATTTGCAAGGGGCAGCTTTCCATTTGTTTAATTAAATTAACGTGAACATTAAAATTACTCATAAGTTGTGTTACTTCAGGCTGTAACTACAGGAGCTCTCATTTCCCTGCTCTGACACACAAAAGACATCAGAGCTAAGAACATTTCTAGAAAAAAATATCAGCCCCCCCAAGACAACGGCACGGGGCCAGCAGAGCATCTTGAGAGCCTTCCCTGGGGCAAGTTCCCCTTCTCCAGCGACCCTTGAAGTCATTCAGTCATTTATTTATGCAATTCTGTGAAGTTCTGCAATGACCTTCACTTCGACTGCTGGTGGACATGCAAGGAAGACTTCTTCATTTCTTTTTAACTCTGTGTGTAGAACATGCCAATATAGTTACAGTTGTATAATTAATCTTCTCCATTATTACTCACCAGTGAGACCAGTGGGCAAGTGGAAATGGGAAGGGGTGGGCTGATCTACTACTGAATATTTCCCTCTGGTTCAGAGCTACTTGCTCAGGATCTCTAAGCAAATCTAATACATCCCCATATCATCACACATCCGTCATGTTGCCCTTTATTCTCCAGAGAATATTGTATCTGTCAGAAACCCTTCTTACACATTGTATCATTTTCTCTGTCATTTCCAACTATGTGAGTTATACTAGGCTTTTATTATTCTCTTCATTTTGCAGAGAATGAAATGAAGCTTACCCTGCCTTTTTCTCTCACTTTGCCAAACGATCCTCCAAACTGCTTCTAAAGTGACACCACGTGATGCAAATCCGACTGTGTCATGCCCTGACAAATGTGCTCTTTGCTGGTATCAGGCCAGAGCACACACTTCTTGGTGTGATCCTTGTTTCCCTCCATGATCTGACCCCTTGTTCTTCTCTTCGGCCTAATTTCTCACCTCTGTATGCTCAGAGAGCCACTCACACTGGCCTATGAATAGTCATAACACGTGTTGCTCCATGGTCACTGGGTCCTGACTGCTATTATAAATGGTTACATGTATTAGCATATTCACTGACAGCATATGCAGCACTTGGTGCTCTTGTCCACATTCATTTTAATGAGCTGTATCAGCTGTGCACACCTAGGTAACCGCTACATAGAACAAGGGAGAGAACATTTCCACCCCTCGAGAATTTCCCTTACGCCCCATTTCAGCCACTTCCTCATCAAACAAGCTCTTCACACCCTAAGATCTCTGCATTTTATTATATGATTATCTCAACTTAAAAATTATAGTACAGGCCTGTAACATATCAACTAGCAGCTAGATTTCTTATTTAATATTTTATTTTCTTCTCCTCCCTCACTCCTCATTCCCTGAATTTCTTGATTCTCCCCCAGACTATATTTAATCTCTGAATATGATGCATTATGGCCAAATTTAGTCACCTATAATCTGGAACAATTTTGTACAAATATTTAAATGTGCAATGCAAATAATTATATTTTAAATAATACCTGCCTCTATTCAGCAATTCCTCAGTATTAGGTACACTTGCTGTGTAGCAAGAATAGGTAAGTTTTGAGGGTAAAAGTCAAAAGTGTGGCCCTGGAGAAGTGCAAGTCAAAACCACAGTGAGATACTGGATCACACCAGTTAGAATGGCCCTCATCAAAACAATAAGAGGATGTGAAGACAAGGGAAACTTTGTGCATTTTTGGTGGGCATGTAAATGTGTACAGCCTCTGTGAAAAAGAGTATGAAGATTCCTCAAAAAATTATAAATAGAATTACTTTATGATCCAGCAATTTCCCCTCTGGGTGTACAGGTAACGGAAATGAAATCAGTGTCTTGGAACGAGATGTGCACTCCCACGTTCATTACAGCACAACTCAGAATAACCCAGATAAGGAAACTCTGAGACAGAGAGAGAGAGAGATAAAATATTATTCAGCCATAAAAAATAAATCCTGCCTTTTGCAACAGCATAACTAAACCTGAAGGGCATGGTGTTAAGTGAAATGAACCGGAAAGACAAATACTGCGTGGTATCACTTATTGTGGAATCTATTAAGGTTGAATTTATAGAAACAGAGAGTAGATTGGTGGTTGCCAGTGGGAGGAGGCTGGGGGAAATGTTAGCAGAAGAGTACAGACTTTCAGTTATAAGATGAGTAAGTCCTGGGATCTCATATACTTCGTGGTGAGTACAGTGAACAACACCGTTATATAGTTGAAAGTTGCTAAGAGAGAAGATCTTACAGGGCACCAAGTTGTACACCGTGAGCTTATACAGCGTTATGTTTGTCGTGACTCAGCCAACCCACGGGGAAAAGGCCTGCGGGCCCTGGTCACACTGCTTCAGCCTGAATCTGGCTCGCCATTCCATATGCTTGCTTTACGGCATCTTCACAACAACCCCACGTGCACGTATCATTATCCCACCTAACAGATGAGCAAACGGAGGTGTGGAAAGGTCAAAGAGCCAGCCTAGCTGCATAGCTGGCAAGGAGAACTGAAAGGATTTGGCCCAAATCTTACTGAGTGGAAAGGCCAAGCCCTTAGAAGCGGGCACATCAGGATGCTCGGACCTGTTGGCTCATATTCTTCTGTCTTTGCCACTGTCACTTATTTTGATGTGTCTTTCCTGCTAAAAGCAGAGTGTGGTTTGCTATTCAGAGTGGGCATAGCTGAAGGTTATAAGGTGTTCCCCAGGGGAGTGAGACGTGCTGCTGAGCATTAGATGTTTACTTAATCTCTTCGGGATGCAGAAGATACTTTTAAAAAATAGCTGTTATATACTCATGGTTTCTAATTTTCCAAATAAAATATTTCTTTTGAACTTAACAATGATAGTGTCATAATAGAATTTTCAAATAAGTCTAGACTTAATTTAAATGACATTCTGCTTCTCGTTTGAATACACACACTTTTTTACTTTCAGAACTGCACTACACTCCCACGTTCCACAGGCATTCGGAGGCCTTTAAATGTCCCCCCTTCCTGCTGCAACAAGTTAGTTCCATATATCCTGATATTGATGTTCCTTTTAAAATAAACTTTGTTTTCTTAATAAGACAAATTATGTATATTTCTTTTAGTTCATATATTAGAATGACATTAATCTTACCTCAAGGAGAACTTGGCTAAGCTCTCACCTTACATGTTTACCAAAGATTCCATTTATTTTAAAATAATTGGCAATTTCACTCTGGTATTACTAATTAGATGTTAATTAATGTTCTTTCACTGCTCTTTTATTTGGACTCTTCCTTGTTCTTCATGTCAGTGTCCCTGAAAGTGTGTAAATTTCATTAATGGCTTTTACCTGCTCTCTGAAGAGATTTCAGAGCAAAGTAGTCATTTTGAAAATTGTAGCAGGCCAACATCCACATTTGACAAAGGCACAGAATTACTGGCAGTAATTAGCCATTTCAGTGAGGATGCTTCACAGCAAATGTATTATGGGTTTCCGAGCTGATAAAAATCAGTCATGGAGAGTTTGCCCTTACCATCGAAGCTCTGAGAAATCCCAAGGGAAAAATGAAAGGGCAAAACTTAAAATGCTCGGAGAAATGTTTTAAAACTAACACATCAGATATATGTTTTATTTCCTCTTTTAACAGCCCTGCGCAATGGGCAATTAGTCCCTTCTTGTAGATGAGAAGGCCGAGACTTAGTGTTTCCAGCTGTTGGATTGCAGAGAGGGCTCCCTGGAAGGAGGGGTAGGGCCAGGAGGGGCCACTACATACGAAGGTCCAAAAATGAAAGAAACGTGGAGATTGAGAGGAAGGGGAGGAAGAGCCGAGCCGAGGCCCGTTTCCCAGGCAGGTCTGCCACATGCTGGGTCTCTAGAAAAAAGTTGAAGGTTTGGTGACTCACCGACTATGTATTGGAAAGATCACTCTCACCAAAGTGTGAAAAATCATTTCAATGAATAAAAGAGGAAAAGAGGTTCAGTCATAGACGGGAAAGAAGGGCAGCTCCAATCAGAATATTGGCAGTTCAGGGGGAGAACGGATCATTTTGAGAAGGACTCTGTAAGTAAACGGATAAGGCTCGTTTGTAGGTTGAATGGAGATGGCCAAGACCATCGAAGAGGGAGGTGTTGGGTATGATTTTGAGGTGCTAAACTTCCAAAACTGACTAGTAGGTGAAAACTTTTTTTAAACAAAAAGTTCCAGAAAAGGAAAAAAAAATCAAAGGAAATATCAAAGGCTGGGTTGATCAAGGAAATAGATTCTGAGGCTGAGATTTGCTTGCAGGAGATTTATGAGGGAGTCGTCCAAACAAAACCAAACCTGTAAAGGAGGAGAGGGACATGCCAGAGAAAGAAGGCAGGCAGCACAGGTTGGGAGGGCCTTTCAACAATGTCCCAAATTGAGGCCAATAGGGCATATCGGCCAATCATTGATAATTGTCTCTGGGGAAGAGAGTCTAAACTCAAGTGAGTCAAGCTGCACGGCCCACAGCAGTTCCTGGGGAGGGACTCAACTGTGAACTTTCAGCAGGCAAAAGTTTTGGCAGCAGAGGACATGAATGAATTGCTCCTGTATGGATGGTGGGCAAATATGATGGGATGGCTCCCCCCAAAACTCCTGGAATTTATTTGTTTAAAAATTGTGTATTTATTCTTATATATTTAAACTTCAGTCACCTTCAAAGTACTCTCTATTTGATGCAAAACACCTATCGAAATTTTTTTACACTGCAAAAAAACAGTTTGAACTCATCAATTTTGATGTCTTTTACTGCTTCTGCCATTTTTTGTTTCACCTCTTCACTTCAGAAAAACATTTCCTTTTGAGGGTTTTTGTTTTTTTTTTTCCATCAGAAAAAAGAAAAAGTCACTTGGGGGGTAAGACTGGGTGAATAGGGAGGGTGGGGCAGCAGAGGAGTCGTGCCATTTTTGGTCAAAAATGGCTGAACACTCAGCATAGTATGGGCAGGTGTGCTCTTAAATTACCCGTCATGAAATGGGCCAATGTGCTGAAAAAGCCTTCAAAAAAATTCACTGAAGCCGAAAGCAGCCTCTCACAGCAATGCCAGATGGTACACTGATACGGATGGGTTTCTAGAATACTCACCTAGTGGGGGAAGCTTGTACTACAAGGGGCCCACCCTCCAGAAGATAATTTCATTTTGGGTGCTTCTCCCCTCATACAACAATATCTTTGTACCTTTTCGATCCATTGGAAACATCCCCCCACCCCCCAGGATTCTGGTGGGACTGCTCATGGGGGAGTTTTCAAGGGAAATATTCCTGGGACAGATCATATTTCCTGAGGCTGGAACTTGTGTGGGGTCTATGAGGACACCAAGTCTTTCTCCCACCCTGCACTTTGTCATTCCCCTCACTCTGGTTGGTGCCTGTGCCGGTCCAAATGGCTCACCTGGATGGGTGACTTAGGTCCTCCCTCTGAGGTGCCAGACCGCTGGTCACCACCTTCTCAGATCAGGGCCACTGCACTGGGGTTGTCAGTTAGATAGGAAGGTACCGAGAACTGCTAAATGGACACTCTGAGTTGCTGTCTCTGCCCTGATCGTGTGACAAAAATCTAAACTATTCTTCACTGTCTCCAATGTGTAATGGCAACCCTGCGTTCTTCTCAGGATGCGGCCGTTGCCCCTCACAGACGGATGGCTCCTTTCTTTGTCCGCTGGTCTCAGCCTGCAGTGACTGGGGAATGGCCAAACGTTTGCTTTGGCCTTCTCCTCTGATAGAAATGTCCCTCTTTAAACGAGAGCATCTTTTTCTGCCCTCCAGCTGCAGGAGGGAAGGGTCTCATTACAAGCTGCCACAAACCCTCTGACTCCCAAACCTCATCTTAAATTGTCCTTAGACAATCAATAGTCTGGTTTTATAAAATGCAACAATACTGCTCCAAAACAGTACTTAAGACAGTTAAAAAGCATTGATCCCAGCAGTTTAAGAATAACTACCAGGGAATTGCGTATCAGCAAAATTACCTATAGGTTAAACTTGACATTTGTGAATTATTATTTTTTCTGTTCATCTTGTGACTTAATATGCGATTTCATATTTTGTGGTTGAGGTCCTGGGCAAAGCACCCTCATTTTTCTGTCTTGTTGAAGACAGTAAGCAGACCCCACAGGGTGAAACTGTAAATTTAATTTTTGGAGATAGAGGATGTGGTGGAGAATGACCAAGGCTTGAAATTAGATTGACATAGAATTTCTCCACGTGACCTAAAAAATTGCAATGTAATGTCTTTCCTCACAGAGAGTTACAGGCAGCAGGTTTATAATTGAGTCTGGATGTCAGCTGCCTGTTTTTGATAAGGCCCAGTTCAGACTTTTCTTTGCTTGAAAATACAATAAACCTCTTTGCTGCAAGTTTCTCTTTTCTCTCCCTCCCTCCCTGTCTCCCTCGTCTTCCCTCTCATACATACACCTAAGTTAGACATAACCTAACAGTCAGCAAACGAAAGATGAAACCCTCATATTTTAGATGTTCACATGGCTTTTACTAGAGGTTTCATAAACTAAGCTTTTATTCATTTTGTTGTCAAAGCCATGCTGTGTAGCACAGTCAGATTTCGGTCAGACTTTTGCCTCTGGAAGACTCATGACTGGCTGATGTCTAGAGATGGACTCCTTCAACTGAACATCGAAAGCCTTCATTCAATTCATGAGGACCTCTGAGTTCTGAGACCTTGAACCAGTAACTTGAGCTTTCTATATACCAATTTCCTCAACTATAAAAAGATGGTTAAATGTTTCTTGAAGGTCAGTGTTTCTTCTCATACTACTGTAAATATGATGAGATAATGAAAGCTCTTTTTCTTTGTCTGGACCTAGGTCTTCTGTCACAACCTCTTCCTTCCTGGGGAGATTAAGGAAAAATACTTCTAGTCTTATAAAGTACCCCTTCCATCTGAGGCCAGTTTATTCCCAAACAAATGACTAAGAGAGGATTTTACAAAGGTGTTGGGTGCGGACCTGGAGTATGTGGGTTTAGAGAGCAGAACCAGTGAACTCAAAGAGTATTTAAAATTCAATCCAAGTGTATTATTTCTTGATAAGTAGCTCTCAGCTACTAAATTTACCTCAGATGATAGTAAAGTCTTGAGATTCCTCAGCTTCATTCCAGACACACTGAATCAAAACCAGTAAAGCTTTGTTGAGAAATTTTGCTTTGTTTAGAAACTTTGCTGAGCTCTGCTAAACCTCCTAAAGTCTTAACCACTAGCCTACTTTGTATCTGTCACTGTAGGTGTTTTAAAGGGGATAGAAATAAGGAAAAAAGTCTCTTTCTAGCTTTAATAAATTGTTAGTTTTGAAGGAGCCACTGCCCATCTTCGCCCACACCCACAGCATCCATCTCACAACCAGAGCCACCCTGGGGTGCGATGAGTGGAACTGGCCCCTGCTGTCTCGCAGCCTGCGACCCTGGCACACAGGCACTGCTCCTTAAACCACATCAAGCTGGCTGGGTGCATCTTGTAAATAAATGCATCGGAAAAGCAGCCACAACCACGCGTGCTCCAGATGGAGCTTCAGCCGCCGATGCTCAGATCCGCCGGCACCAGGAAACTCGCAGATATGAAGTCATACTCACGCATGACCTCTGGGATTGCAGCCGTTCTGCAAAACAGGTGTGAAATGAAGACTTTCTCATGATAGATATATAATCTTATTAGTTCCAAGCGCACAGCCGAACTGAAGTGCCTTATTAAAAATCCCTGCTTTTATATGAGCTCTAACACCTGTGAGGTGCGTTCCTCTCTCACCCCAGGAGTTCTAACTGACTGACTGGCCCTGAGTTATTGGTTTTTATTTTCCACTTAAGAAACAGGCAACAAAAAAGCCAATAAATGTGTTTGAAACCCTTTCAAACCAGGCATAAAATCTTTTTTTGCAAAACAAAAAAGAAAAATTTTCATTTCTTGGTAACTACTGTCTTGCACAGAGCAGGTAAGGAAGTGGAGGGTTGTGAAATAGCTCATCTCAGCCACTTCCAGAGTCACACGGTAGCATCTCCAGGGGCATTTTCACACACACACACATTCACATGCGCACACACATCACGTCAGAGAAGCAAAATTGGTGACTGTGGATTATTCAAGACAGGGATCCATAAAATAAAATTTAAACTTTATTTCTTAGTAGCTTATAGCCTGTTTTTATTAGAGAATCAAAAGCTAAGCAATCTTTTCATTTTTTTGCATTTACTTTTTCTTGCGTGTTTGCCTTTGTGCCAATTTTTTTGCCCTACTCCGGTGCATCTTTGTGTGCCTCTCCAGCTCTGTCTGATCCCAGGAAGTAATCACTCATTTTTCTCTCTCTTGCATAGATACTTGTTAAAAAATCTTACAGTGTCTTGTCCTGTTCATCAACCCCATCTTCCCCTACATATAAGAGGCATTATTATATTGTTTGTGTGTGAAAGATGGCTTTATTATTCTTAGGCTTGGTTTATATGCCATGTCAAGTTTCACTCACATGCCTACAGCCATATTTTAAACCACCACCAGTATAGTTTTTATCACTACCATGCAGGGCTATCGTAAATATATTTTGTGTGCGTATGAGTTCATAATTAAAAGCAATGATTTTTCATACCACTGCTTCCCACCTGGAATCTCAACCATAAATGCAACCACTATTAATCATGTCTGACTCTAGTGCTTTGGTGGTAAACACATTATTTCTTATAATAATGCTCCTATCTCGATATCTTGGTTTTTCGACTAGTGGTTTATTGACTAGCAAACTGTCTTTATTTCTATATTTTCCTCATCTCTTCTTCTTGTTATATCTCTGTTGTTGTTGTTGTTATTGTTGTTATTGTTTTAACCTTGATATTGAACTGAAAGAGAGAAACTTAGTGAGAGCCTATGAGGAAATGGAGATCGCATTGCCTCCCGTTCCAGTTCCCTGGTCACTTTAGCATTAACGTCTACCTACAGAAAACACTGATCCAAGAGCAAAGGTCATATAGTGATCTCAGGGGTGGGGCCAATGGAAGTGCAGGGATCCACATGTCACTGCTTTTATTCATTTATTCCGCTGTAAGACAAGGCACGGAAAATCATTCAGAATCCACTGCATGGCCAGCAGTCTCGGGCAGAACTTAATGATCTTCGACATGCTGTCATAGTTGCTTTGACATGAGTATATCTTTCTTTTTTTCTCCCCATGCCTGCACCTTAACAGCACTGACACATACAGTCGGACCTAACTTTCACATCTGTCAAAATAAATGAGGTGCAGCATAGGCCCCATTGTTTAATCCTTCTGTACTTGGAGTTGATTTTCCAAATCAATTATTCAAAAACATAGTATTATTATTGCCTTGTCTCCTTAGGATAACAGATGAAGGCTTACTACAAATCAATGTCCAAATTTCATCTGTAGTCAGCCTGTGGTTGACTGGAGATACTAGGGACGAAGGGAGGTTTCTTAAGGGAAAAGGCGAAAAGGACTGTTTAAGTCACAGAGAAAATGACTCAGCAGAGGAGGTGACAGAAGACCACATATTCGTGACTTGTGTAGAGAAAGACAAGAGCACACCTTTGTCATCCAAAAAGGTCTAATCAGAAGAAAAATGTTTTTCATTTGAATGTAAACCATACCTTTCATCGAGCATAAAATTTACTGTATGAGTTTTACTCATAGGATATTGGCAAAGATAATTTTGTGGCATTTTAATAAGAAGAATAATGAGAAAGAAGACAGAAGGAGGAAGATGACAGTGACAATGATGACAAAATAAGAGGAACTGAGGGATAAAATACTTGGAGTAAAATTTATCTGTTTATGAAAGCAGTAATAACATAGACTTTCCCTCTAACTTTCAGGTAAAGGCTTAGTAGATTACTATCACACTTCATATGTAGAAGACACATAAAAATACAAAATAGTAATATCATCTTTTGGAGGCAGTTGGGGGTTTTATTAGTTTTTCAAAAACACTTTGTTATTTGTTTCATAATTGTACTGTTGAAACAACTGCATGCTATAGTTGGGAGTAGGAGGTTTGGGTAAGGAAAAAGATGCCCACAGACTATAAATGACTCATACTGAGCCTAGACTGGATCTCTCTTTTTTCCATGCTCTCTCAACTAAATTCAAGATCAAAATGACTGAAACAAAAACTCGACTGTTTTTAAAATATTAATGGTATGTAAAAAGTAGTGCTTTCCTCTTATTTCTGATTAGCCAACTCTGAACAATTCCTTAAGTTTCTTTTGTCAAAAAGTGTGTTATAATATGTTATGTATTCTCCCAAAATTGAAGTGGAATATGGAATACACACACACACACACACACACACACACACACTGCATTGATAGTTATACATATATTCTCTAGAATACATATATTCTAGAGATATGTATACATATCTCTAGAATTTGTAAATGTATAGTTCAACTCAATAATTTAGAATATGGACTAAAATATGAATATACTCTGTCCCAAAACTTATGTATGAATGATGTTTGACAAATAATTTCTGTAAGCTTTATTTCTTCAAACATAATGTATTGAAATAATAAAGCCTAGCTGTAATGAACATGTGAATTTTTGTCTGCCAGCTTTAATATATTTTTCAGATGATATTGATATGGTTGACAATAAAAGGACTTACTCCCTGGAACTTACTTTCTGGACCTCAAGGTCAGCCATGGGAACTGGAACAGCCAACCAGAAAATTTCTTCCCCCAAACTAACTATGGCATAGTTAAATAATGGGTGTGTGACCCAAGGCAAGCCAGCAAGCCAGTTAGTGTTCTTTCTCAACAGTTTTTAGCTGTAGTGAGAAGAGTTACCTACCTCTTACAGGTATAGATGACTGTCATTCTTCATTCCTACCACATAGCAGTGTCATGTTGTTAAAAGAAGAACATAATGCCAGGTCTAAGGCGGGGGGTGGGGGGAAGAGAGGCGACAAATGAGAATTAATGAGTTAGTGATCTGAGTACAATAGAGTGAATGTTACCTTCCCAGTGTCTTAATTTTTTTTCGTTATTGCTAACTACCTCTCACTTTCTTAAGCTACATTCAGTTGGGTGAAAAATGTGTTCCTGTTGTCAGATCTAACCACCTCCTACTTTCTATCACTTTTATTTTCATTCATTCTTATCATCCTTAACTCACATTGGAACCTCAGCTCAGGCAGATACTTGAAAAATAGTTCTGTCTCTGCTCCATGCATTTCCTATTTGGAGGAGTAACGCATTTGTTATCTCGTGGGCACTGTGACTATGTGATAGTGATTGCAACTGATTGTCCTTCATGTGAATTTAAAGTCCTGGGTCATGTTGTTCACTCTCAGGCATTGTAAGTGGCTGCCTTGAGAAAGGGGACTCCAAAGGTATTTCAGGCTGGAGGATATTTGGGAGAGGGAGAAGTGATGCAGTGAATGTCTATAAAACTTATTAAAATGATGCACAGATGAGGCAAATTGTGTTAGAAGGGCTTGAAACACTTTTTGAAAAATATACAATATATTGTCACAGGCTTACTAATTATTATTCCTAGTTATTATCCTGGTCTTCACCTGTGTCCACCTATAAATGATAGTAGTGTGTTAACTCCTAGATTTGAAACATGCAATTGTATTTGAGTTGCATATCTAGGAGTCTGCTCAATAATTTTCGGTAAGGACTTTAAGCAAAGCAGAAACACTATTGATATCAAAGAACAAATCAGCTTTGACTGCAAAATAATTAAGGACTAAATCTTAACTGACATTTCTTCACTGTGGACTTTAGCCATAGTTTGGACTTTAGATTAGTGGCTATTCTGGAGAATGCAGAGCTGTATCCAAATGAGGGGTTGACATGGGGGTTCATTGAAAAAATTTCATATTTCTTTGAGAAAGAAAAGTGACATCAAAAAATGGGAGTTAGGAAACAAATAGCTGCTCTCATGGGTGAGTGTTATACAAGTGTTTTGACTTTAATACCTTTTATAATAGTAACAGACAGTGGAATTCAGTCATTGGCATCTACTTGTCTGCCTCTTGGGCACATAGCTAGTGTGCATCCTGAGCATCCTTAGATGCTTCCCATTAGATATGGGAGTCAGTTCTGGTCAATGTCAAGTGGGCAGAAATGATGTGGTCCACATCCAGGCTCCGCCCCCCCCCCCCCCCAGCTCTTTATGTTGGCTAAATGTAAGGGATCCTAAAATAGGAAAGAGCCTGAAGATAGAAGAAATCTGACTGCCTGTCTGGGCTACAGAAGGGCACCTAAAAAAGAGAAATGAGGTCATTGGGGACTTATGATTTAGTAATACATTTTTTTCTATTAAGCTAGAAGGATTATAGCAGATAGACATATTTGCCCTAAATAACATAATAGTGATATGTAAATCCTTGAGTACCTTAAGAATTACTTGTATTTTACATTTTGAATACTCTCTGATGAAGAAATGCACTTTCAATAAGCATACTATTAAATTTGTACAACAAATCAAATACAAGACACAATGTATAGTTTTTGTTACATTTAAGAGCATTTTAACTTCTTGCCACTAAACAAATAATGCCTGATCTTTAGTTAAATGCAGTATATGATTATTTCTAATAAATTTATGTAAATTGTGTTATATTTTATTTTGTCTTTGGTGAAGACAGTCTAATAGGAGGCTGTCTGGGTTTGAATTACTGACTAGTTGTATGAAGCTGGATGACCTACATAACCTCTTTGGGCTCACAATCTTCTTCTAGAAGTAGGGACAGTGATATTTACTTTGTAATATATTTCCTCTCCAGGAAATGAAATTTTGTATTACTTTCTCCATGGGTTTTTGGTGGGATTATTAGTTAACACACATAAAAGGTTTAGGCATCATCAGTAGTATTCTGACTGCCACATTATCCCATCTTGCAGTCTTTACCTGTGGGACATAATAATTATTTTTAAGTCAGTGATGCTGCTGTATATCTTTGTAGAAAAATTTAAGTTAGATGGGGGTTTTAGAGAGCAACTCTGTCTTTCCATCCATTCTCCAACTTAGCAGCCAGTAAAATATTTGTAAAATGTCAACCTTGATCATATTACTTTCTCCCTAAAACTTCCCTACGTATTGCTATGCAATATATTTCAGTGACTTTCTGATACTCTTACAATACAGTTCCCAGCTTGGATTGCAAAGCCCTTTGGGGCCATGTCTCCGCCAATGACTCCAGGATCACTTCCCCCCATGCTAGTCTCTCTATCTTCTATTATTATTATTTTTTAAGCCCTGAAATGCACCACGTTCCTGTAGCCACAGGGCCTTTTTTATCAGTGATTTCCCTACTGGGAATATTTTTCCCTCATCTCTCCACCAACTTACATTTTTCAAATCTCTACTTAATTATAACTTCTTCAAAAAGACTTTCCTTACTACTTAAACTAGTTCATATCCCCCTGTTACTCATGTTTATAGATATGGATCATACTTGTTCATAGAACCTGTCATAGTACATGATTGTGCATCTGTGTATTGGATTCCTGAGTGAATTGCTCAGATCCACCTTCAGGACAAAAGTTATTTCCTGGGATCCCTCAAATGTCAGCTCCCCTTAGAAATGCCTTGGATAGACAGAGTTACCTTGGTAGATGGCACAGCCTTCATCAAAGTACTTGCTGACACAGAGACAGAAAGTCCAGACTGCTTAGACCAGCTCAGAAAAACTCTGAAGGCTAAGTTAGAGCCAGACTTCCTGATAGAGATGCTCAAGGGCTTTGTTGGTACCTGATTACAGCCCCAATTCTACTCCATCCTGCTGCTTCTCCCTCCTTCCCACAGGTGGTTGTCACAAGACACATCTGTCCTTGGAGTCAGCTTCCTGGGGAATCCAATCTGTGACAATTTGGCTGGGTCTTTTTGGATCGATGATCATCTCCCTCATTGTCAACTCCATGAGGGCGAGGGCCACATCAGTTTCCCCCACTTCTGTCCCTTCAATATCAAACACTGATTCTAACACACCTTCAAAAATATGTCACAAATTACTAGCATTTACCCTGCTGGTTTTATGAATGAATCAAGATACAGAAAAGTTACATCTTCTTTGGGGACCCAAGAGTGTGTGCAGCTTATCACTAGGTAGGAATAAGTTTTATATTCCTTTCAAAAGGCAGCTTTTCTTTTCTTGGGTGGAAAATGTTGCTAGGTCCAAAACAATCTCTGGTGAGTATCTGATGCATCGTATCCTGATCTATGGGACATTCCCATATAGCCCAAGTCCAAAAATCCTGACATTAGTAAAAGGAGCTAGCTGATATCAGCATCCTCCGTAACCTGAATTCAGCATCATTGCTAAGCAACAGGAAAATCCCTTAATGGACCACAGGACCATGTCAGGGGCCATTTTCTCTCCATGTAATTTGGGTGGCTTTCAAACCACAAAACACTTCAATAAAAGGTGTATCATTCTGCTTTTGAATTTGACATACGGTTTTGTTTGTCCAACTAGTCCTCTCTTCTCCATTGTTCTACTGCAGAAGTGATCATGAGAACAAAGTGTGCTCCTTTCAGGTTGAAAATCTAGAGTTTGGTGACAAATATCCCTTCAGAAAAATGTGCCGTTTGGCTCAGGTGGTGTGTGTGCTGAATATGTGTGTACATGTGTCCTGTGGTTCCTTAGAACATGTGAGCTCAAAAGTCTTTTGTTGAGCTTCCAATGAAAGTTAATGTCCACCTGCCACCTCTACAACATTACAAGTAAATGGTTACTTTTTAGGTGATAGAGATACTGGAGACTTTGAACTCTGCTACTGAAACTACATAATTTTTGTTCACTTGTGTATTGACTTTCCCTTTATTAGTAATGAGTCTTTGGGCAACATATTTAATGTGTCTGAGCTTAACTTAGTACATGAAATTATGGTACTCACAATGTAGTTATGAATTTTAAATAACCTAATAAATACAGCAAGCTCTCACTCGATGCCAGATATTTCAAATCTTGTGGTACCTTTGGCCTCAGGTCCCCCTAGCACTTCACTCATGCCTTCCTTGAAGCCTTATTGATAGGCCGTGAGTTTAGAAAGACAGGCCAAGACCATGTCTTACTAGTTTTTTAATGTCTAGAACCAAGCACAGCCAGATTTGCTGGTAGTCTGTTAATAATTGCTTAAGTTGCAAATTTATGAATTTAAAGTTTATAAGCATTTCTGCCTTTATTAAAGGCTATTACTACCTAACATGGGTATTTGTTGAACTTGACAAAGTGATAAAATATGTATGTGAATACTCTTTTGTCCTTGTGGCTAATTGATCCTCTGAGAGCCTTTAACTACATGGATAGGTGAACATAGCATTACATTAGAAGCTGAGTTTCACATGTGCAATCTACTGACTTGCTGATCACTGGTTTATTCAGTGATGGGCACTCACAAAGTAGCAGTTTTGTATGATGGGATATAGTGATTTAAATCTACTCTAAGTATTTCTCAAAAGAAGAAATTGTGGGTGCCAGTTAGAATCAACTGGGGAGATTTTTCCAAAACATTATCCCTCTTGGTGTTATTTTCTATTGTTATATAAAAAATCACCCCAGAACTAAAACAATAACCTATCTTTTGCAGTCCTGTATATACCTAGACTGGCTGGTGCTCCTGTAGTTGGGCTATTAAATAACATGGTGCCTTCTGTTTCTCCCTCTCTCTCTCCCCCCTTCCTCTCTCTTCCTTCCTCCCTCCTTCCTTCCCCCTCCCTCTCTCTGTCTCTTTTTCTGTCTCCCCCTCTCCCTCTCTCTTCCTCTTCACGATCTACTTTTCCTGTCTTTCATTTCCCTCTCCATACTGTCTCATTTTTCAGGGTTCCCCACATGCCTTGGTCTTCTCATTGTATATGGGTCTCAGAAAATCTACACTTACAAGTTGGCAAATGCTCTCAGGTGGCCAAAGGCAGAAGCATCTAGGCCAGTTGAAGACTAGTCTCAGAACTTGAAGAGCATCTGAAAGAAGAAAAAAATTCTAAGCATCTTGGAATTACATGTGGGTGCAGTCACAAGATGTGCTGCTGCTGTTGTTGTTGTTGTTCCCCTAAAGAAGACTCGGGATGAACAAATAGCACAGAATTTGGTACTTTGAGGTTCTGTGGGCTTTCCCAAATATAACTGCATTTGACCTTGGGGAAAGGTACCCAGAGAAGACTTGCACTTGAATTTTCACTTTTAAAAATTCAGAAACCAGCCCAATAATAGCTGTTGTCTGTACTTTATGTTTCTGAAAAGAGTAGCTTGTGAAGACATAGGTAATAGTAATATACCTCCCAGCGTGTCAAGGTGCTGGCCTTGATTTTCCACTGGGTGAATCCAGGAAATAACCCTGTGTATCCAAGTATTTATTGGCTCCAGATGAGCCCAGAATCCCCAAAGGTAAGATCCTGCGACTGCTTTTGTAATAATTGCCCCCAAGAGTTTCTAATGCATAACCAGGCTTTAAAGATAGTTCTCTAGCTCATTTGCTCTCAAACTTTTTAAGGCATCAAGTACTCTGAAAGACTAGTTAAAACCCAGGTTACTGGCTCCCCTTGTCAGAGTTTCTGGTTTTATAAGTCCTGTTTGGGATCTGAAATTTGCCTAACAGTTTGCTAGGCAATCCTAGGAACCATATTTTCAAGTCATTGCTACAGAGCAGGGGTCGGAAATTTTATTTTATAAAGATTCTGCATACTTAAAATCTAAATAAATGCTGCTGAATTGTCCTTCCCCCTAGTTTTCCAACCAATCATGCACTTCACCAATGTGTATGAACGAATGTTAACTACCGTCCACCTCACCTATATGTGGACTTTTTAGACTGTTCAGTTTTTGCCAGTCTAATGTCTTCGAGTTCTTTATGGCCTTTGGAAATTCAGCGGTTTCTGGGCTTTTACCATCTGAGCCTGGGCAAGCAGCTCCTAAATACGTGTGGTGAGGGTGTGGGGAACAACATGCTTTGATAATGGAGTGTGGGAAATACGCATTCTTGTCAGGGCTCAGATCACTAATAGCAAGAGTGGACAAACACTATTTGGCCCTCTATGCAAAAACAGGATGTAGAGAAGGTTTTATCAACCTCAGCATTATTCATAGTTTGGGCCTGATAATTCTTTGTACGGGTGGTTGTCCTGGGCACTCTAGCACGTTCGTCAGAATCCCAGGCTTCTACCTGTTAGATGCCAATAGTATTCCGCGCCCCCCTCCCCCCGGGTTGTGGAAAACAAGAATGCCCCAAGACATTGCCAAATGACCTCTGGAGTACAAAATTGTCCTGTAGGGACCCACAATCTTGGACCATAATAATTGTTTTTTATTTCTATCAGTGGCTGCCATGAATTTGACCTTTTCCACGATGAGAACTATAAACTCCTGACTTGTCAAGTGAGTCCATCTCTATTAAAGGCCCAATGTGCACCCAGGTTGTAATGGCGGCTGCAGGAAAAAGAGAAGAAATCAGGAGTCATATTCTCGTTTTCAAGAATTTTATGGCTCACTGAAAACAGAGACTAGGAGCTTATGGATCTAATATGGATCCAAAATACTTGTTTGGTTTGGATATGGTTTTTAAATACACACACACACACACACACTTTTAAAAATGGGAGAATTCAGATAATGGGATTCAAGTTCCCTCTTAAATTTGGAAAAATCTGACAATGTTGGGCTTCAGTTCTTTCACTGATCAGTGGAGCTATGAAGCATTTTTCTTCATAGACAGGCATGTGCTCTGCAGATTCTGTAGTGCCCTCATTCTTTTATTCCTAGCCTGCCATTTTGCATTATCCATGGCTATTTGAGGAGGCAACACTTTGGCTGGGATAGGTGGGCCTAGAGGGTTCTCAATGATTGTAGGAGCACAGGATTAATCAAAGCAAACGGCTGATATGGACTCCAGTTTACACGTAGAATTACCAAATCTAAACTTGGACATTTTAAAAGTTTTGCTGCTTTTACATTGAGTCAGTGCTGGCTGATGAAAAACAACAATCTTTGAACTCCAGTAAAATGAGGGGGGAGAGTGGAGGGGAGAAGAACACCCAGGGTGTGGCAAAAGTAGTCTAGAGTATATGAAACACAGAGTCCCTTCTTGTCTTATTATTTGTTAATTATTATTTCTTTCCACACAAACAACTGTAAACCTACTTTTGCCCAACACTGTAATATAAACATCATAAAATATGTTTGTAATTTGGTGATTTATTTGTAGGTTTTTGTCCTTTACTGAATCTTAAATTTTCCCTGACTCAGTGTCTGCTATTGAAATGATGAAAAGATACTTGGAACGAAAAGCCTGAAGGATTTTCTCCAAGGCAGGGAGAAGCAATTATAAAAATTAAAATTAGTTTTCCCCTTCAATTGGAGATTGCCTCTTTGAAAGAATGCCTGAGCATTGGCAAAACATGGGCTATAAGTCACACTACCCATTTTCCAAGTAAATAAAATTGTTTTATGTTCTAGATGAAAGCATAGATGTGTTCCCTGGCATTATATCTCATTATTTGATCTCTGTTCCTCATGTTGAAGTAAGGCCTGCTTGTTACCCAGTGTCTCATACATCATAGAAGGTGACACTGTTTTGGAGATGGATGATAGCAACACAGAATAGAGATCACAAACAATAAAGACTTAGAAGGCGCATAAACCTGAGTGTGTCCCTGATCACTTCTGAGTGCCGAGAGGCTGCCAGGAGCTCCCCAGTCCCCTGGTGTGTGGTAACTGCGTGATATCGCTGATCTATTATCTTAGCATCCTGTGGCCTTTTCTCAAAGTTTTCTATGCTAGGCCCTGGCCACTTTCAATTTTTCTCTTTTTTTGAGAAAATAAGTTGTCTTTCTAGCTGAGATTTCTGTATGGAAATAGAGGCCGACTTCAACATTGCAGTGATGTCCACTAGAACACTGAACAATACTGGAAGTGTGCATTCCAGCTTGATAGCCACTAGGGACAAATATGTCTGGGTCACTTGAAGCATGTTGAAGCATGGCTAGTGTGAGTGAGCATGTGAATTTATAATTCTATTCATTTTAACTTTACATTTAAATTGAAAA
>PVKU01008701.1:0-70584 GCA_004027475.1 Anoura caudifer | reverse complement strand
GATTTTACAACCATCTTGCTAAATTCCATAAAAACATGCTGGGGTTTTGATTGGCAACACATTGAATCACTGTGCTAAAGAAATATATTTTTTAAATAAATGTTTGTTTATTGTCAAAGAGGATGAGTCTAATGGCGCAGGGAAAACGGTTTGTGTTTAGGCAGGCTTTGAATAGCAGTTGTTCCAGAGCCCCCTGAGCTCATTAGCAAATACAGGGACTAAAGAATGTGTTTATCTTTTGCTTTGTACTTAAAAATCTCCAGTAAATAACCTTTGGGCCATACTTTCCTTCAGAAATATTTCTTCTGTCTTGAAATGTTTTTGTGGTCATCTTGATTTTTGGCCTTGTAAATAGCTGCTATTCTCTGTCTTCCTGAAAATTGTTTTCATTTTCCTTAAAGTCCAATAATTAACCAACCTATATCCAGGGTCCAATTTCTGCATAATTTCCCCTGAAATTTGATCTACTGACTCCTGACACTCTACTGGAATGCAAATATTGTCTAGACCTTCTTAAAATGAAAATAATGGGAAAGGAAAAGAATGGCAACTGTGCAAAGATAATGTTCCCCCTTCCCTCTATCAGACTCACCGAACAGCAAGAAACAAATGAAGACATTCAGGGATGCATGTGTGTGTGTGTGTGTGTGTGTGTGTGTGTGTGTGTATGTATATAAATATATTTTAATTATTTAAGGTGGAGCATTCAAACTTCCTGTTTTCAAAACTTATTGAAAGCTCCAGCAATCAAAACTGTGGCACTGGCATGTAAACCAATTAAACAGAGTAGGGAACCCAGAAATAAATTCTCACCTGTACAGTCAAATTTTTAGTAACGGTGCCAAAACCATTCTATGAGGAAAGGACAATTTTTTAAACAAATGGTTTTGGGGAAACTGAATATCCACATGCAAAAGAATGAAGTATTATCCTTACCTTACATAGTATACAAAAACTGATCAAGTATGGATTGTAGACCTAAATTTAAGAGCTAAGTGTCTCTCGGTGTCCTGGCCCGCTGCCGTGCAGCCTCCTGTCAGTGGTATCTGCAGTACCAGTCATGCCCACCCGGTGGCGCCAGTGGCCCGACTGCTCCTGGCTCCGCGATCGCTCCTTTGCAGCGTCTCATCCCGTCCCGGTGGTGCCCGCGGTGCTTCCCTCAGACCCTCCTATCGTGGCCCCCCCTCCCCGCCACCTCCCAGGATTGTGCCAACAGCTCCACTGGCTGCAGCCGTCCCAGCTCCAGCCATAGCCTCGTGCCCAAGAAGTTGTTCAGTGCAGAAACCGGGGTCCAGCATCCATCCAAGTCGAAGCGCCCAACCTGCAGGAGAAGACGGAGTGGAAGCTGAACGGGCAGGGGCTAGTCTGCACCCTCCCACTCCCAGACCCGGTCTGTGTGGTCCAGGTGAAAAGGCATGAAGCCAGAGCCATTCCCGAAGGGAAGCAGAAACTGCAGTGTGTACGGTGGCGTCTGCATCGAGGACTCCAGCTCCCTGGCTTCCCACGCCAGTGCCTCAATCCCGGACCCGGAGAGCGGTTGGGTGCAGAAGTGGGAGGGAGGAACCTGCAGTCAGGCCCCAGCCTCTGGGGTCTTGCCTCTGCCGCCCCTACCCCTGCCCCAGACCCAGGAGGCCCTGCTGTGTGCGTTTGTTTCTCTCTTACTTAAGTGTTCGGAGATTCAAATCTGCCTGTAGTACCTTCCCCCCCAGCCCCTCGCCATGTTCGTAACAGGCTTCCTACCTTGTGCTCTTCCCCAGTGGTCTCTGGGATTCCTTCCTGCCCTGGCCCTGATCTGCGGGGCTTCGTTTCTTCCGGAAGCCCCCCGCCCCAAGAAATGCGACCCCCTCAGTGTTCTGCAGGGCGGGGTCTGTGTGAGGGCTGGCACGTGGCTGCTGGCCTGTGCTTCCATCACCACTAATCGTTTCACATCTTGCCATGGGCTAATGGACTCTTGGACCCTTAAAAAAAAAAAAAAGAGTTAATACTATAAAACTTCTAGCAGGAAATGTAAGAGGAATGCTTCATTATATTGAGTTTGGCAATGATTTCTTGGATATAATACCAAAAGAACAAGCAACCCCCCCCCCCCCCGCTGCCCCTGGATAAACTGGACTTTATCAAAATGAAAACATTTTATACCTCAAAGACAGTATCAAGATAGTGAAAAGACAATTCACAGAATGGGATAAAATATCTGCTTATCATTTTTGCAGATGATAAGTGATTCATCTCATGCTGGTGGCACCCAGCGTGAGCTACAAGGCTAGTAACAGATGGCTCCTATATGTGCTGGGCTTGGAGGTGCCCAGGAGAGGCCAAGATGCAGACTGAGGCTGGCTGCCCCCAGTGCAGGGCCTGGGCCACTTCGCAAGTGTTCGGGGCATGCTGGGGCCAGATGCTGCTCGTTTGGGGTTTGTAAATTGTTGAGTTTAGAAAAGTCCACAGCATGAGCTACAACAGGCCATATGTGGGGGAAAACCACTGGACAGGCTTGGGTGGCCCTGAAGCTGGGTGGTGTGGGGTCTCTGGGAAGCACTAGGGTGGGAAACAGTGTTAGCCAGGCAGGTGGACACTAAGCTGTGGCACAGTCTGGTGACTTGGGTGGGTGTGTGGGAGAGGGGAGCTCAGCAAAGGGACAATGGCCTCTGCCAGCACTTCTGTCTTGGAGAAAGCTGGCCCTTTCAGCCCTTACCCCAAAGCCAGACAATTCAGTTCCTCCCTGTATGTCCCTGATGTGCCTTTCAAACTGCTTCTCCAGTGCTGGGGCTCAGGGCCAGTCAGTGCAGGTAGATCCTTGCATTGGCCCTTTGAGAGGAACTGCCTGGGACTGCAGAAATCCTCTGTCTCACTCGCCCACAATCCCCACTGGTTTTCACAGCCCAAAGTTATAAGGACTTCTCTTCCTGGCACCTGGACCCTGGACTGAGGGTCCTGGTGTGGGGCTGGGACTCCTTGCTCCTTGGGAGCAACCTCCACAGCTGAGATATCCCTCCCAATTTTTAACCTCCACATGTGGGGTGGGATCAGCCCACTCTGTGTCTCCCTGCTCCTCCCACCATTCACACCATGGTTTCTGCTTTCTGTCCTTAGTCATAGGGACTCCATTCAGGTGGATTTCAGAAAGTTCGCAACAATAATTGTTATGTAGTTTAGTTTTAATTTTGGAGTGGTTGTGGTAGGACACGAGGACCACATTTACTTTGCCATCTTGACTGAAAGCTCCTATTATTCTTATGTTGCTTTTTAAAGAGTATATATATATATATATATTTAAATATATTTTATTGATTATGCTATTACAGTTCTCCCATTTCCCCCCTTCATTCCCCTCCACCCTGCACACCCCCTCCCACCGACATTCACCCACTTTAGTTCATGTCCATGGGTCATACATATAAGTTCTTTGGCTTCTATATTTCCACACTATTCTTACCCTCCCCCTGTCTATTTTCTACCTACCATCTATGCTACTTATTATCTGTACCTTTTCCCCCTCTCTCCCCCTCCCACTCCATCACTGATAACCTTCTATGAGATCTCCATTTCTGTCATTCTGTTCCTGTTCTAGCTGTTTGCTTAGTTGTTCTTTTTTTTTGGTTCAGTTGTTAATAGCTGTGAGTTTGTTGTCACTTTAGTGTTCATAGTTTTGATCTTCTTTTTCTTAGAAAAGTTCCTTTAACATTTCATATAATAAGGGCTGGGTGATGATGAACTCCTTTAACTTGACCTTATCTGGGAAGCACTTTATCTGCCCTTCTATATTAAATAATAGTTTTGCTGGATAGAGTAATCTTGGATGTAGGTCCTTGCCTTTCATGACTTGGAACACTTCTTTCCAGCCCCTTCTTGCCTGCAAGGTGTCTTTTGAGAAATCAGTCAATTACCTTATAGGAACTCCTTTGTAGGTAATTCTTTCTTTTCCTCTTGCTGCTTTTAAGATTCTCTCCTTCTCTTTAATCTTGGGTAATGTAATTATGATGTGCCTTGGTGTGTTCTTCCTTGGGTCCAACTTCTTTGGGACTGTCTGAGCTTCCTGGACTTCCTGAAAGTCTATTTCCTTTGCCAGATTGGGGAAGTTTGCCTTCATTATTTGTTCAAATAAGTTTTCAATTTCTTGGTCTTCCTCTTCTCCTTCCAGCACCCCCATGATTTGGATGTTGGAACATTTAAAGATGTCCTGGAGGTTCCTAAGCCTCTCCTCATTTTCTTGAATTCTTATTTCTTCATTCTATTCTGGTTGAATGTTTCTTTCTTCCTTCTGCTCCAAGTTCTTTATTTGAGTCCTGGTTTCCTTCCTGTCATTGTTGGTTCCCTGTAGATTTTCCTTTATTTCACATAATGCAAACTTCATTGTTGCCTGTGTCTTTTTTATGCTGTTGAAGTACCCAGTGAGTTCCTGGAGCATCCTGGTCACCAGTGTTTGAACTGTGCATCTGATAGATTGGCTATCTCTTTCTTGCTTAGTTGTATCTTTTCTGGAACTTTGATCTGTTCTTTCATTTGGGGCATTTTATTTTTGTTGTTGTCTTGGTGCACCTGTTATGTAGTAAGGGGCAGAGCCTTAGGTGTTCACCAGAGTGGGGCAACCCACATAGCTGCGCTGTGATGCTCTATGTGGGAGAAGGTCCGAGAGGAAACAGTGCCACTTGCTCCACTCTCTGCCTGTTTTCAGTCACTTCCCCCACTTTCCCCAAGAAAACTGGGCCCTTCTGGTGCTGATTCATAGGTGGGTGGGTTTGTGTACATTCTAGGACCCCGTGGGTCTCTCCAAAGAACTCTCCTGTGAGTCTGGGAGTTTCTCCTGCTGCTGTCTGAACCCCTACAGGTATATTCATTCAGAGGCTTTGAGGCTTTATTTCTGGGTACTGGGACCCGGGGTTGTGTAGTCTGTCTTGCTCCTGAGTTCTTCCTCCCGGTTTATCTGCAGGCAAATGTGGGACCACCCAGTCCACCAGCTGCCACCTTGCCTTGAGTCCTCTCTACCTGGCTGCCCAGTTCTGCCCCTCCTACTGGTCTGGATGAATGTTTCTTCTTTAACTCCTTGGTTGTCAGACTTCCATACAGTTGGATTTTCTGGCAGCTCTTCTTGTTTTTTGTTTTTTAAATTTGTTGTTGTCCTTCTTTTAGTTGTGCAAGGAGGCACAGTGTGTCTACCTACTTTTCCATCTTGGCAAGAAGTTTGGGAGACTTTTTCTTATACAAACTACTTTTACATTGTTTTTTATGTTTTATAACTGTTATGATCTATGAATATTTCTATTATGAAATTTTGTGATTTATGCTTATATTTGGCTTAATTACTGCTTTATCTATAAATATGAATGCAACCATTTTCCTCTAATTTCTGCCTTTACCTAACACATCTTTGCCCAATTTCATATTTGTGTTTTTTTAATGTGGGTTTTTAAAATTCATCTTTAAAAAATTATGCTTTGAATAATTGTTGCTTTAAATATTATTCTTTGAATGACACACAAATAGATACTAATACACAGCCAACTTCCAGATACCATGTATTTGCATAATCACCGCACGCCCCACACCCAGTATCCCCTACCCTTGTCCACAGGCCGGCACCTCCAGGTGGTGCCTCCAGTTTCCAATGTCAGGGACACAGTAACTATGACCGAGATTAAAACACAGAATTGAGGTTCTGCTGTTAGTCATTACTTCTTAGCATACATTAACGATCAAACCTTGTATCTGATTTTTTTGTTTTGTTTTGTTTTTGGTTCTTCTTTAAAACCTTGTGTTTGAAAGAAGAAAGAGTTCAGGGTTTTGACAGCTTTAGGACCACACAAGTGGGAGTCAGTGCAGGGACCAGGGCACACAGAACGGAGCGGCCGGAAACCTCTGTGGGCCAGTGTCTTCAGTGGCTTCCCATTTTTCTTTAGATAAATTCAGGAGACAGATCAGGGGACCAGATATATTTTGTCTGTGACATGGGCATGAGGTGTACTTGAGGCAGTGAGAAGTAACAAGTCTAAGCCCTAAGCTGACACCAAGACATTGGTGTCTGAACAGAACAGGAACACAGAAAGTTAGCGTGTGCGCCTTTGATGAGGAGCTGTGGGAAATCCACCCGAGGGATGCCCAAACAAGGCAGCTATTGCTGTCCTGGTCCCCCATGAAAGGCCTGATCTCCAGGGACAGAAGATCTGTTTATTTGTTCCTACTCAACAAAGCCAGGAGAGCCACAGTGTTGAACTCTAATGCCTCCTCCAGCGAGAAAAGGTTCCCAAATCCCCATCCCTAGCTGAGACTTTCCCATGATCCAGGGGCGAACAAGGACCCGGTGGGGATGACGATCCATGAGAGCATCTGACAGCAGCAGAGAGCAGCCAGGTAAGAACTGGGAAAGCAGGTGAGGGCAAGGTTACTTCCCACACACATGCACAGATTCGTACAGGAAAAAACAGACACAGTGAATCCCTTTGCATCTAACCAAGTTCAAAGGGGGAATATCTCTTGATTGGACAGGTACAGGCCTTTTTCCTGTCAGGATGTGGTGCCCATTGCAGAACAGAGCAAACACATTTCTGAGATGGAAGCAGAAACAAGCCATGGGAAAGGAAGGAGATAACTAAGGTTAGCGGTGCCAGGACCAGTGACTTTGGCTCCTCAAATTCGTCCCAGAAGCACAGTCAAGAGCCACCCTCCATGCCCACAAAAGAGACTGCTCTGTCAGACAGTCAAGAGCCCCAGTCCTGCCTCTGATCTCCACCTTTTCTCCAGCGGCTTCCCCATGTTCATCCACGGCGGTCATAATAAAGGCATTTCAGGGGGGCTCCATGTGCGTCCCAGGGAGCCCCACCAAAGGGAGTCAGCTCGACCCAGGGTCCAGGCACAAGCCGCCTCAGGGTTAACGTGCAGGAATACAACCTCTCACTGCTACAGATACAGCAGACGTTTCGGAGACAGCCACACACTAGCAAGACTCACAAGAGGTTAATGCACGAAACTACACGTCTACAGAAGTTACATAAAATAACATCATTGCCAAAGGGACTGGAAGGAACACTCTCTCACTGTAAGAATGCTGTCTGCGAGGTTAAACTAAAATTAAGCGGTGTGTGGGGGCTATCCAATCATGGTAAGATGAATTTAGTACGTGACCTACTACTCAGTACAGAATCTCAGCTTGTTGGGGTTTAAATCATGAAATGACGGTATTTTTTCTTGTAACTGATCTTCTATTGCTAGCTCTCATAAAAACACCCTGGCCAGATTCCACCATTTTAAGCCATTGCATGTTATAAAAAATTACTCTTAGTGATTCAGTGGTCAAAAACATTCTAGAACTTCAGTTGCTTGTGTTCCACTCTCCCACAATGTTTTGCAGCTCGGAGCACAGTGGGGAGAGGGTGAATGGTGGTTGATACTGTCTAAGTCTCAGGCACCTCCTCCCCTTCACTCTTCTAGAATTAGCTCTTCCTGAGCTGAGGCAAGAAAGAGAGAGAGGAAATCCAGAAGGCATTACTGTTCTTGACCACTGAAGGAAGCTGCCCTTCCTCTCTTGGTGTTGGCTGCTTTTCTGGCTGTCACAGAACATGGCAGGGACATACAAGCTGGCTCCCTACGGGCTCATCGCTGTGAGCTTCTCACAGAGGGTTCTCCAAGGACCCCCACATGGTCTCAGGGGTGCGAGAGCCAGCACTCACTCAGCCTCTGTAACTCTGAAAAGCCTCACCCAAATGCAGTTTATTCTGCCGTGTCGACAGCATCTCCTGCCCCAGGGGCATCACTTTGCCTTCAGTATTGCAAAGATGTCGCAAGTCAGGTGCCTTCCACGAGCTCCAGCCAGGATACAGGAACCCCATGCACTTTGTGATGACAAGCAGCAAATGCACAGGTCCCTTCCTTCCACTCCACTCTCAGCTCTACCACCTCTATCCATTTTATCTGCCCTGCTGAGAGGAAACAAGGGCCATCGACAAGCGCATTAGCTAAGCAGACTTCTCCAACTCAGAAAATCCAATGATAGTCTTCCCACCATGTGAGCATCTCAATTTTTTTGGAGGAATTTTCTTGGTGCTCACTCAGATTTGGACACTAGAAAGCCCACTTTTCTCTCCTATAGGCATTTTTTTTTTTTTTTTGGAGAGCAGGACCAATAAAATGGCACTGCTTCAGTGAAGATAGCATAAAGTATATAAAACAAATGGAGTCATTTATGTCAACCAAGATGGCCACCAGCCAACCATGATACTTGGGATCAAGTGGGAAATCACCTAAGTCACCCTAGATGCATCTGGCAAGGGGTCACATGCAAGATATCTGCAGACATGATCGGAACAACCATGTCTGCAGAATGGGACCACCCATAGATAGGTTCCTGAGCCAATTCCACACTTGGCATTAGAGGTGTGAAGACATTTATCAAAAAGACCCAAAGGGGTGGAGTACACCTCTCTGAAGTTGTAACTGAGCAGGTTCAGACTACTGCCAAGACAGCTGAGCCACACACACCAGAGCGTCGCTCCACGCCATGCTGATTTCCCTTGGCATCAGCTGCCGGAGGCTCTGCCCTGCTGGACTGAAGATCCATCTGCCAACTGCCCACCTGGCTCCAGAGATTCTCCCTTGCAAGATGCTGACAACTCCTTTGCCCATCTTGCTGTCTCCTGGACCCACTGAATGAGACTCTGGGACTTGGGTTCGTTATTCCCCATTGATTGCTGTGCCTGTGTTACAATTCTCTTAGATTGTTAGAGTGTGAGTAGGATATTAACGTATGTTGATGTTCTACTTTGAGTGAACCTGCATTTAATACAAGCTGAGTGAACAGCATAGTTACTGTGTGTGACTCTTGTCTATTCCTTGGTGCCGGGCTGCTCAATAGGCAGCAAGCCAAGCAGTTGCCTGCCTGACTTAGAGGGAAGACTGTATCACGAACATATGTGCATGACAGTGTGACGGGAGGGCACAGCCTTCCATCAGAACTGCTGCCCTGTCCCCTCTCAGCCCCTCACCACAGTGACTTGTGGTTGGGGGCAGTGTTGGCTGTGCTCCTGGAGCACTGTCCCAGCAAGCACTGGCGGGAAGGGGCTAACCTGAATGCTGGCAGCTCTCTCAGAAGGATTTGAACTTACTTAGAGCCTAGTGACCTTTTTGTGGCTTCAACCACAGTTCTCAGATAACAGGGAAAAACCGCTGCCATCCTGCTATATGTCTTTCACGTTTATTTTAAATAAATGGTAGCTAATCAAAATATGGAGGTAAAACAGGGAGGAATTTTTGAAAAACAGCATTTTAATTGTCTTAGGCCTGTAAAGGTTATGGATCCCATCAATCTAATCCATCATTTTCAACCAGTGTGCCAAAGGAATTTTTATTTATTTATTTATTTATTTTAGAAAGAGAGAAGAAGGAGAGACAAAGAGACAGACATCAATTTGTTGTTCAATTTATTTATTCGCTCATTGGTTAATTCATGTATACGCCCTGACTGGGGGGTCAAACTTGCAACCTTGATGTATTGGGACACTCTAACCACCTGAGCAACCTGGCCAGAGCTCATAAGAATTTTTAAAACCTGCAATCCTTGACTATTTAGCCAGGGACACTCACTTCCTTCCCCAATTGTCAAATAAAATAATGACAACAGCCAACACAACAATACCTGTCTGGTGTGAATGAATCAAAATTATACCTATCTTTTGGTTGGATCACTAAATAACATGTTTTTTGGTGTGCCACAGAATTTTAGTAATAGTTTATGTGTTAAAGTGTCATCAACTCATCTTTCTGAGTCTCAGTTTCCTTCTCTGATTCCCCTCACCGCTGTCTCATGGAAGATGGACAGAATTCATTCATAGGCTAATAAGAAATAATGTATGTAAAAATACTTTGTACATACATATATTCACTAAATGTTAGTGAAATCTCCATTAAGCTGGATGTAATCAAAAATAGCTTATTAAATTTATACAAATTTACTGGCTATTTCAGTAAAACTACCTTTAGAAAATCATCTAATTGTAAATTAATTCTCAATGATAAAAATAGTGTCACAAAATCTTTTTTAAACCATGACATATTATTACCATCTCATCTAATTTTATATTTGAAGTAATAGTCATTAAAAAATAAGCTTTGGATCCACTATCATTAAGGAAATTATAAGTCCAGCTAATTAAATCGCTCCTTTTACTTTTCACCGCATTTTCTCTGCTACAGACATGGACAGAGACAACCAGACTAGAGTCACAGAATTTCTCCTTCTGGGGCTCTCTGAGCAGCCAGGGCAGGAACAGGTTCCTTTCGGCTTGTTCCTGTGTGTGTACCTGCTCACCATCATCGGGAACCTCCTCATCATCTTCGCCATTAGCTGTGACAGTCGTCTCCACACACCCATGTACTTCTTCCTGGCCAACCTGTCCTGTGTCCACATCTGCTTCTCATCAGTCACCATGCCCAAGACGCTGGTGAACCACATAGTGGGAAGCAAGTCTATCTCTTATGTGGAGTGTATGACCCAGATCTACTTCTTCATCACTTTCATCAACATGGATGGGTTCCTCCTGAGTGTGATGGCCTATGACCGTTACACTGCCATCTGCTACCCACTCCAGTACACCATGATCATGAGGCCCCAACTCTGTGTCCTTCTGGTGGCAGTGTCTTGGGTCATTACAAACCTGCACGCTCTCCTTCACACGCTTCTCATGGTTCGGCTCACATTCTGTTCCAACAATGCAGTCCACCACTTCTTCTGTGACCCCTACGCAATTCTAAAGCTGTCCTGTTCTGACACCTTTGTCAATGACATGATGGTCTTCACTGTGGGTGGGTTGATATTTCTGACACCATTTTCATGTATAATCATTTCCTATGCTTACATTCTCTCTAATGTACTGAAGCTGCCAACTGCCCATGGACTAAGGAAAGCCCTGTCCACGTGTGGATCCCACCTCACGGTGGTCTCCCTCTTTTACGGGGCAATCCTGGGGGTCTACATGCACCCCTCATCCTCCTACTCAGTACGAGACATGGTGGCCACTATCATCTTCACCGTGCTGACCCCCCTTGTCAATCCCTTCATCTACAGCTTGAGAAACCGTGATGTGAAGGAAGCCTTAAGGAAACTAATTATTATTAGGAGAATTGTTTGTCAAGATCCTAGTATTAGAAAATTTTAGAGCTAAAAAGGTAATTGGAAGTCATACATTTTTTCATTTTTCAAAAAAGAAACTGAGGCCCAGATAGATGTGAAATTATTCCATGATCATTTCTGTAATTCATGGTCATGACCTTATTTTTAAAGGAGGCTGACAGGTGCTCTGAAGTCAGAAACTCAGTCACTTGACACCTATAGAAAGGGCTGATCCTATCGCCCCCAATATTCAGATGAAAACTAGATGGAGACCTAAGGGAAAGAGATCCAAAGTGACACCTGGAAGCATTTTTTAAGCATGAGCATTGCCATATTACACGTTACTAGCCACCACTATAGTGTGGGACTTGCAAACAACTGAGCAATAGACTTGTCAGAGTCAACTGCTCTATGTGCTCTCCCACGTGAAAAGTGGAGAACCTGTTGAGAGCGGTGTGAGTTTGAAAGTCAGACACAGGAAAGGCAGAAAGCAGGATATGCCAACTACAGGCACACATGTCCATGAAGTTTCATGGATCTCATGCCAGTGATCTTCCTGTGCATAATAAAATAGAACTGACAGTACTAAATGATTTCAATATGTCAAAAACTATCTTTGTATTACATTACTTAACTCTCTTACCCCTTATGAGGTGATATGACAAACATTTCCATTGTGCAAGATGAGAAAATTGGGTCATGGAGAAGTTAACTTGTCCAAGTCCATAAAACTGCTAACTATAGAAACCGGAATGGTCCCAACCATTTTTGTTTGAGGTATTTTATTTTATTTTTTTAATTCTTATTGTTAATTTTATTATTTTTAAGTTGCATATGGTAACTTGAAAATATTGCTCCTTTTGGGGGCATATAGTTCTATGAGCTTTAAGACATTTATAGATTTGTATAACCAACATAGGTCTCAGGACAAAGAACAGTTCTATAAACTTACAGTCAAGATAATGAAGTAGGTAAACCCTGTGCTTGCCCCCTCCCATGGCCACATCAAAATTATGACTAGGTTATAGAATAACCACCCTTGAGAAAAAGCTGAAGACTAGCTGAAATATACTCCGGTAACTAAGGATATAAAGAGGAAGCCACACTGAGACTGGTGGAAGGGGAAGAGTTGCAAAATGAGCTGATTCCATACCCACGCATGGTGATTAAGAACAGGGAGGGATATTTTGGCTCTGGAGGAGCTAGCTGAGGAGTGAAAGTCCCAGACTAGAGCCCTAGTGCAGGAAAGGAACATCCCCACAACATCTGGCTCCAAGGACTGTCAGGGACTCCATCGGGTAAGAGATGGAGTGATGCTGTAGACTCAGGTGTCCTCTTAAAGGGCCTGAGCACAGACTCAGTCACAAAAACTTGCCTTAATCCCCAGCAAAGGGACAGTCACTTGAGAACCACAAAGGAAATAAGGGGAGAATTGAATTATCTGGCTCTAGTGTAAGGGATGAGGTCCAGCTCTTTCTTGGACTGATGTGCTAGTACATGCCATCGTTTCACTGCTGAGTCCTCCCTCCACATAGCTGGCTGGTATACATCCAGCCTGAGTTTCCACTCTCCTGGCCAGCATTATGCCTTACTATGGTGATTCCCTGAGACCACACCCAACCCACTGGCATGGTTTCAGTGGCTACTATACAGCAAATGGCTTCAATACGCTCTGTACCACGGCTAAGTCACCTCAAGCCCAGATGTATTAGAATGGGGCCTCGGTTCTCAGCATAGCATGTACCAGGCGCCTCGAAGCCCAGTACAGGCAGCTATCAAATGCAGATCATTTTTTAAATCCTACCAGGTGGCTCTGGGCCAGGTACAGGTAGTGACTGACCTGGGTCTACACTCAGTCCTCCTAAAAGACCCCAGAACTAACATAGCAGAGCACCACCCTACTAGCTCCATCAATTACACCAAAAGAGTGTATTTGTAAGATACCAGAACTCTGTTAAAGTAAGTCCCAACAACCCATGACATCAGCTCTTACTCAACAGCTCATCAGCTATAGTCATGGCCAGGATTCATTGCCAGATAGTCTGAGGGTCAATCTCACCCAATTATGTGTCAACAGCAATCAAGGTCCAACTATAACAGGAGGGCCCGCACAAGAGCCATCTCTGGAGCACATGGCTCAGGTGACCAGGGTGACTGTACTACTGGGCATCACAGGACACATATTAGTACATAAGACCACCCTGTCCAGAGGGGGGACTTACTTAGCAGATATATCCAATACACAGGGGAAAAAAAAAAAAAACAACACAGGAAGGCAGCCAAAAATGAAAAGACAAAGAAATATGCACCAAATAAAAGAACAGGAGGAACCTCCAGAAAAAGAACTAAACAAAATGAAGGCAAGCAAAATACCAGATGCAGAGTTCAAAATGCTGGTTACAAGAATGCTCAATAAACTTATGGGAGAAAATAGTTGAATTCAGTGAGAACTCACACAAAGAGATAGAAACCATAAAAATATCAGTCAGGAATAAAGAACAATAACTGAAATAAAGAATACATTAAATGGAATCAACAGCAGATTGGATGAAGCAGGGGGTTGGGTGAACAATTTGGAGAAAAGGTAGGTGAAAATGCCCAGAAGAAATTGGCATGAAATATTCAAAGTGATGAAAAGCAAGGACCTACAACCGAGATTACTCTTCCCACAAAGCTATCATTTGGAATTGAAGGATATATAAAGAACTTCCCAGACCCCCCCAAAAAAATTAAAAAAAGAAAAGAAAGAAAGAAAGATAAAGAAAAAAACTAAAGGAGTTCATACCTTCAAAACCTATTATAAGAAATGTGAAAGGATTTCTTTAAAAAGATAAAGAAGAAAAAATATGATAAGAAAATATGGTAAAAAAAATACTCTACTGACAAAGGCAAACACATGATAAAAGCAGTGGTTCGCCAACTATAAAGCTAGTACAAAAGTGAAAAGGCAAAAGCAGAATGATCATCTGTAATTATTAGAGAAAATTAACTAATACATGAAAACACATGCACAAAAGAAGCAAAAAATAATGACAAAAACAAATGTAAAGAGAGTGAGGATATGGTAGTGATTATAGAACGTGTTCAAACTTAATTATCAACTTAAAATGTACTGCTATAAACATAATTTGGCATATATGAAGTACATTGTAACCACAAACCAAAAATATACAAGAGATATAAAAAAAAATAAAGAGAAAGGAATCCAATCACAACAATTCAGAAAGTCACCAATGTAAAAGAGAAGAGAGCAAGAGAATAAGAAAGGAATAGAAAAGAACTACAAAACAAGCAGAAGACAATTAATAAAATGCAATAACTAGAGACCTATGAATAATTACCTTAAATGGATTAAATGATCCAATCAAAGGACATATAGTGGCTTAATCAACAAGAAAACAAGGCATATATATATACGTTGCCTGCAAGAGATTTCCTTGAGATTGAAAGACACACAAAGACGTAAAATAAACAGATGAAATGGTATATTTCACCCAAATGGAAATGAATAAAAAAGCTAGGGTAGCGGTACTCATATTAGACAAAATCAAATTTAAAACAAAGGCATTACAAGAAACAAAGAAGAAATTTCATAATGGTAAAGGGATCATTCCAGCAAAAGGATATAACCCTTGTCAACATTTATGCACCCAACATAGGAGCACCCAAATACATAAAGCTGATTGACAACCATAACGGGAAAGATCGACGGTAATACATCAATAATAGGGGACTTTAATATCCCATCGACATCAATGGGTAGATCAAGACAGAAAATCATCAAGGAAACAGTGGCCCTAAAGGACACATTAGGTCAAATCGATTTATTGATAGTTTTTGAAAATTTCACCCCAGAGCAGCAGAATATATATGCTTCTCAAGTACACATGGAACATAGTCCAGGGCCACATATAGGACACAAAACAAGTCTCAATAAATTTAACAAAATTAAAATCGTATCAAGCATCTTCTTGATTACAATGGTATGAAACTAGAAATCAATTACCAAAAATGCCCCTGAAAAACACAAACACAGAGGCTAAATAACCTGCTACTAAACAATGAAAGGGCTAACAATGATCAGGAAAGAAATCAAAAGATACGTGGAGACAAATAAAAATGAAAACACTACAAACCCAAATCAATGGGGCTCAGCAAAAGCAGATTTAACAGGAAAGTTCGTGGCAGTATAGGCCGACCTTATGAACCAAGACAATCTCAAATAAACAACCTAACATTACACCCAATGGAATTAGGAAAAAACAACAACAACAAACAAAGCCCAAAATAAACAGAAGGAACAATATAATGGAGATCGAGTGGAAATAAATGAAATAAAGTCTAAAAAAAAATACAAAAGATAATGAAACCAAGAACTGGTTCACTGAAAAGGTAAGGAAAATTGACAAACATTTAAGCAAACTCATCAAGAAAAAAAAGAGAGGACAGAAATTAATAAAATTAAAAGTGAAACAGGAGAAGTAACAACTGACACAACAAAAATACAAAGGATTAGTTAAAAAAAGCTATGCCAACAAATTGGACAACCTGGAAGAAATGTATAAATTCTTAGAAATATACAATTTTTGAAAACAGAATAAAAAAGAAACAGGAAATCTGAGCAGACAAATAACAAATAATGAAATTGCATCAGTAATAAAAATAATCCAATACACAAAAGTCCAGGACCAGGTAGCTTCACAGGTGAATTTTACCAAACATCCAATGAAGAACACTTATCCTTCTCAAATTTTCCAAAACATTGAAGAGGAGAAAAGGCTCCCAAACTCATTCTATGAGCCTGGCATTACTGTGATACCAAAAACCACACAAAGAAAATTACAGAAAAGAAAATTAGAGGCCAATACTCCTGATGAACATAGATATATATTCCTCAACAAAATATTGGCAAACCGAATTCAGCAATACATTAAAAAGATCACACACCATGATCAGGTGGGATTTTTTCCTGGGATGCAAGGTTGTTGGTTCAATACCCAGAAATCAATGAACATGAAATGCCACATAAACAAAATGAAGGATAAAAATCATATCATCATCTCAATATATGCAGAAAAATCATTTGAAAAAATCCAGCCCCAATTTATGATAAAAACTCTCAACAAAGTGGGAATAGAGGGAACATACCTCAACACAATAAAGACCACACATGATGGCCTTACAGCTAACATCACACTTAATGGCAAAAGCTTAAAGTGTTTTCCTTAAGATAAGGGATGACATAAGGATGTTCACTCTCACAACTTTTATTCAACTCAGTATTGGAAGTCCTAGCCATGGCAACCAAACAAGGAAATAAAAAGCACTCCAATTCAAAAGGAAGAAGTAAAACTGTTATTATTTGATGATGATATGATACTATAGAGGACCCTAAAGGTAACACCAAAAAACTATTAGACCTGCCCTGACTGGTGTGGCTCAGTGGGTTGGGCATCGTCCCACAAACCAAAAGGTCACAGGTTCAATTCCCAGTCAGGGCACGATTTCCAGGGTTGCAGGACAGGTCCCTGGTTGGGCACTTGCAAGAGGCAAGCAATCGATGTTTCCCTTGCACATCAATAATTCTCCCCCTCTTTCTCCCTCCTTTCCCCTCTCTCTAAAATAAACAAACAAATAAATAAATAAAATCTTTAAAAAACTATTAGAACTGATAAATTCAGTAAAGTAGTAGGATATAAAATTAATATTCAGAAATTGTTTTTTTATATACCAATAACAAACTTCTGAAAGAGAAATTCAGAAAACAATTCTCTTTACAATTGCACCATAAATAAGAAAATACCTAGGGAATCATTTTAACCAAGGAAATAAAAGATGTGTACTCAGAAAACTAGAAGACATTGAAGAAATACATTGAAAAAAGATACAAATAAATGGAAGCATATACCATGCTCATGGGTAAGAGGAATTAACATCATTAAAATGTCCATACTACCCAAAGCAATCTGCAGTTCAACACAATCTCTATCAAAATACCATTGGCATTTTTCACAGACTAGAACAAATAATCAAAAAATGTATATGGAACCACAAAAGACTCTGAATAGGCAAAGCAAGTGTGAAAAGGAAGAACAAAATGGGAGGAAGTATCAAGCTACCTGATGTCAAAACAGCGTGGTTTTGATACTGTCATAAAAACAGACACATAGACCAGTGGAATGGAGTAGAAAGCCACGGCACAAACCCATGTATGTATGATCACTTAATCTACGACAAAGGAGGCAAGAATATACAAGGGGGTAAAGACAGCCTCTTCGGTAAATGGTGTTGGGAAAAGGCAACAGTTACCTGCAAAAAATATGAAACCAGACCACTGTCTTACACCATATATAACAAGAATAAGTTCAAAATGGATTAAAGACTTAAATGTAAGACCTGATACCATAATACTTCTACAAGAAAACACAGTAAACTCTTTGATATCACTAATATTTTTTTTGAATATGTCTCCTTAGGCAAGGGAAACAAAGTAAAAAAATAAACAAATGGGGCCACATCAAACTAAAAGGCTTTTAGACAGCAAAGGAAACCATCAACAAAATGAAAAAACAACCTATCAAATTGTGCCAAATTTTGCTAATGACACATTCCATAAGACATTAATATCCAAAATATATAAAGAACTCACACAACTTAACACACACACACACACACACACACACACACACACACACACACTAATCTGATTAGAAAATTGGCAGACGGAGGGAACCCAAGATGGCAGAGGAGTGAGTGAAGTTACACTAACCTCCTCCCAGGACCAATCTGTAATTACAATGAAATTGTGGAGAAATCATCAGGAACAAACAACTAAACAATAGCAAGAGAGAAGCCTACAACCATGCACAGACAGACTAAATCACTTCAGCATAACATGACTGGTGGGGAGTGTGGTGGAGATGTGAAAGGGCTGTCTGGGCACACACAAGTGGTAGCTGAAGCACCAGAGGGATATTTAAGTGACCAGCTGGATGCCCATGAGAAGTGTGGGGTCTAAACCCCAAGCTGGGCTCCCCAGCCTAGAGCACCAGAGCCTGAAAAGTGCACAGGTAAGACTCAGCTGTGAACAGCAGCAGGGTTGGAGACACAAAGAGTCATTTAAAAGGCCAACACATAAATTGTCTTTTGCAGCCACCTACCCTGGGTTCCAGCAATGGGAGGGCAGAGAGGACAAGAGATACTTGAGGAGAAACTGGGGACAGGGGCTTTGGGGAGAGAACTGAGACAGTAGTCACTGGGATCCCGGTGCTGAGTCATCCCCCCATACTGCAGCAGCCACCTTGCTCAGACAGACCACTCCCCTCCAAGTGGCAGCAGCCTAACTGGAAGTAATAGCCCTACCCCCAGGAAGTGTTCTGCCACACCCCGTGGCGCTTAAGTCTGACTGCTGAGTGCAAAGTGACTAGATTAACAACTGAAGGAGTCAGCCACAGACAGTAGATCCCTGGTAGTCTCACATAGGCTGCCTAAGGCCAGAGGGAGCCACCAATTGACATCCCAGAGGCAGAAAGAAAAAACAGTGGTAAATACTACCAAGTGGTAGATGCTACCTAGACGAAATCCACCGTGGTCTTCTCCATGATTTGTGATGTTTTCTTTCCTGCATAGCTTTTTAACATTCATTTCTTGTCCTTCAAGTTTGTGCATATTAAGTCACTCAATTTTATATAGTTTTTCAATTCACATATTTTGCTCCTTCCTTCTCTTACCCCATTTTACTTTCTTCTTTTCTCTTATTATTTTCATTTTAAATTTTGTTTCCTGTCTTAGTATGATTTGTTTCCATTTGGCACTCTTACTATTTCTCCCCTGACCAGCCTCTCAAAACCAATTTTCTTGTCGATGGTCATCTCACATTCTTTTTCCTGCTCTTAAAATACTCATGTTCTCTCTCCACCCTTAGCACTCTTTGCTCATTGGCTGTGGATAGGGTAGTTGCTTTTTTAAAAAATTTTATTTCCATATCTGCATATTTTTGTATTTCAAATCTCAAATTACTGTTCCCCTCTCCTATTCTTTTTTGGTTTCAAATTCTAATTTTTCCCTGTCTTATCGTGTTTTTTTTTCTTTTCATTCTCATACATCCTGCCTTTTTTTCTTTTTCTTTCTCTTTTTGTCTCAAATTTTAATATTTCCCTATCTTAGCTTATTTTTTTATTTTCTTCTTTCATCCTGACTTTTTCTCTTTTTTTAAAGATTTTTTTCATTTATTTTTAGAGACGGGGAAGGGAGGGAGAATGAGAGGGGCAGAAACATCAATGTGTGGTTGCCTCTCATGTGCCCCCAACTGGGGACCTGGCCAGCAACCCAGGAATGTTCCCTGACTGGGAATCAAACCAGCAACCCTTTGGTTCATAGGCCAACATTCAATCCACTGACCCACACCAACCAGGGCTCTTTTTTCTTTTTCTTTTCATCTCAAGTTTTAATTTTTCCATCTTAGCCTGGTTTTCATTACTCACTCTTAGTATTCCCTTGCCCTCTGTCATCTCAAAATCACTTCCCTTTCCTCTAGACATTTCTTAAGCTTTTCTTTCTTTCCTTCATCCCCTTATTCCCATCCCACTTCTATTAATTTTAGCTCATTTGTAGTCGATAGTGCTGTGGTGGATCTTTCTCTCCAATTTGGTTCCTTTTTTTATTATTTATATTTTGCCCTTTATCTTTCTCTCTCTCATTTTATTTTATTTTTTAAATTTCTGTTTACACCTAATACTATACGTTTCCCTTCTCTTACTCCATTCCACCTTCTCCATTCCCTTTTTTATTTATGATGTAAATTTTACTTTCTCTCTTCACATTGCTCTGATTCCCTACTCTTATTAGTACTCCTCCCTCTGTCCTCTCAAAATCATTTTTCTTTCAGCAGGTCATCTTATATTTGCTCTCCTTTCTTATAATAGTCTTAATCTCTTTACACCATTATTAATACTGGTTCATTTGCTGTTGATAATGGAGTTATTTTTGTGGGTGTGGGTTTGCTTCCTGAGCTTTGTGGTTTTGTTCTGGCAGCAACTGCAAAACAGCATATAAGATATGGTAAGTGGACTGACCCTCAGTTATCCAGCTGGAGGGAAGGACCCACCAAAGAACAATCCAACAACAATCAAAACCCAAATATATCCAGAGACCCAGCATAAATGGCGTAAAGGGCATCCCAAGAGGATCAAGTTCAGCAGATCAAGGAGAGGGCACCACTGAATCCCACAGGTCTCCTACCATAGAAGTTCAAACCACAAAGACAGGGAGTCAAAGTAGATCAATTTAAGAAGCAGAAGCAAACAGAAAAGTCTCCAATAAAATGGGGAAACAAGGAAACTACCCCCCCATCAAAAGGAAAAGAAGAATCCACAGAAAAAGTGCTAAATGAAATACAGACAAGTAAACTATCACATACTAAGTTCAAAACAATGGTTATAAAGAAGCTCAATGAGCTCAGTGAGAATTACCAAAATCCACAGGGAAGCTACAAGGAACTTATTGTGAATTACATCAGCATGAAAAAGGACATAGAAACTATCAATAACAGCAGGGAGGAAATGAAGAATACCATTTCTGAACTGAAGAACACAGTAGAAGGAATCAAAAGCAGGTTAGATGAAGCAGAGGACCAAATCAGTGAGCTGGAGGACAAGGTAGAAAAAAATTCCCAGAAAGAGCAAGAAGAGGAAAAAAGACTCAAAAAGAATGAAGAGGGGTTAAGGGAACTGCAGGACAACATGAAACATAATAATATCCATATAATAGGGATACCAGAAGGAGAATAAGAGGAGCAAGAGACACAAAAACCTGCTCGAAAAAGTAATGACAGAAAACTTCCCTAATTTGATAAGAGAAAAAGTCATGCAAGTCCAGGAAGAACAGAGGGTCACAATCAAGATGAATGCAAAGAGACCCACTTCAAGACACATCATAATTAAAATGGCAAAATTCAAAGACAAAGAGATAATCTTAAAGGCAGCAAGGGAGAATGAAGAAGTAACATACAAATGAGTTCTGATAAGGCTAGCAGCTGACTTCTCAATAAAAACACTAGAAGCCAGAAGGAAATGGCAAGAAATATTCCAAGTAATGAAAAGCAAAGGCCTGCAACCAAGACTACTCTGCCCAGCAAGGCTCTTATTTAAAATGGAAGGTGAAATAAGGAGCTTCCCAGACAAAAGAAGGCTAAAAGAATACACGTACACCAAATCAGCATTGCAAGAGATGCTAAAGGGGCTGTAGAAGATAAAGAAAAAGAGGGTGAGAGAGAGAGGAACACAGGTACAAAGACAAAAAATGGCAATGAATAAGTACCTATCAATAATAATCTTAAATGTAAATGGATTAAGTGCTCCAATCAAAATACATAGGGTAGCTGAATGGATAAGAAAACGACCCAAACATGTGCTGCCTACAAGAGACCCACCTCAGGACAAAAGACCTACACAGACTGAAAGTGAAGGGCTAGAAAAAAATATTCCAAGCAAACAGACAGGAAAAAAAGCCGAGGTAGCAATACTTGTATCATACAAAATAGACTTCAAAACAAAGGCCATAAAAAGAGACACAGAAGGACATTTCATAATACTCAAGGGAAAAATCCATCAAGAAGACATAAACATTGTAAACATATATGCATCCAACATAGGAGCACCCAAATATATAAGGAAAATCTTGGAAGACTTCAAAAAAGACAAAGTCAGCAACACACTTATAATAGGGGATTTTAATACCCCACTGTCAACAATGGATAGATCTTCCAAACAAAATATCAACAAGGATATTGTGGCACTGAATGACACACTAGGTCAAATGGGCTTAACTATTACAGATCCACTCATCCCAAAGAAACAAAATACACATTCTTTTCAAATGCACCTGGAACATTTTAAAAGATAGACCACATGATAGAATACAAAACAAGCCTCACTCAATTCAAGAAAATTGAAATCATATCAAGCATTTTCTCCAACCACAAGGGCTTGAAACTAGAAATGAACATCAGGGAAAAAATTCAAAAACATTCAAATTCATGGAGACCGAATAGCATGCTATTAAATGTGAATGGGTTGAAATGAGATCAAGGAAGAAATGAAAAAGTTTCTGGAAACAAATGAAAATGAACATAGAACAGCCTGAAACCTATGGGACCCAGCGAAGGCAATCCTGAGAGGGAACTCCATAGCAATACAAGTATACCTAAAAAAGACAGAAACATTTTGAATAAGCAACCTAACCCTACATCTACAATAACTAGAGGGACAATAACACCAAACAAAGCCCAGAGTGAGTAGAAGGAAATAAATAATCAAGATCGGGGCAGAATTAAATGACACAGGTGGTAAAAGAACAATTCAAAGGATCCATAAATCCAAGAGCTGGTTCTTTGAAAAGATAAACAAACTTGACAAGCCTTTAACCAGATTCATTAAGAAAAAAGAGAGGGGACCCAAATAAATAAAATCATAAATGAAAGAGGAGGAATTACAATTGATACCACGGAAATACAAAGAATTGTAAGAAATTACTATGAACAGCTATATACCAAGAGATTTGAAAACCTGGGTGAAATGGACGAATTTCTAGAAACATATAATCTTCCAGAACTAAATCAAAAAGAAGCAGAAAGCCTTAACAGACCAGTAACAGCTAGTAAAATTGAAGCAGTGATCAAAAAACTTCCAGCACACAAACCTCCTGGACTACATGGTTTCACAGGAGAACTTTACAAAACATTTAAGAAAGAACAAACCCTTACCCTTCCAAAATATTTCAAAAAATCCAAGAAGAGGGAAGACTCCCAAACTCTTTTTATTAGGCCAGCATCCTTCTAATCCCAAAACCAGACGAAGACACGGTGAAGAAAGAAAACTAGAGGCCAATATCACTGATGAACATAGACACTAAAATCCTTAACAGCATATTGGCAAATTGTATCCAGCAATACATTGAAAAGATCATACACCATGATCAAGTAGGATTCATCCCAGGGATGCAAGGATGGTACAATATTTGCAAATCAAAAAATGTAATACATCACATAAACAAAAGGAAAAACAAAAATCACATAATCCTATCAATAGATCCTGGAAAAGCATTTGATAAAGCACCCATGTGTGATAAAAACACTCAGCAAAGTGGGAATAGAGGGAGCATTCCTCAACACAATAAAGGCCACATATGAGAGACCTACAGCCAACATCATACTCAACAGGGAAAAATTAAAAGCTTTCCCCCTAAGATCAGGAACAAGACAAGGGTGTCCACTTTCACCACTGCTATTCAACATAGTATTCGAAGTCCTAGACCCAGAATCAGACAAGAAAAAGAAATAAAAGTCACCCAAACTAGACAGGAGGAAGAGAAACTGCCATTGTTTGCAGATGACATGACACCATACATAGAAAACCCTATAGGCTCCACCAAAACTACTCAACCTAATAAGCAAATTTTGCAAAACATAGATACAAAGTCAATATTAAGAAATTGAAGGCATTTTTGCACACCAACAATGCAACATTAGAAACAGAAATTAGAGGGAAAAACTGCATTTGCTATAGCAAGAGAAAAATAAACTACCTAGGAATAAACCTAACCAAGGCAGTAAAAGGCCTATCTTCAAAAAAACTACACAACAGTGAAGAAAGAAATTAAGGAATAAATGGAAGCATATACCATGGTCATGGAATGGAAGAATTAACATCATCAAAATGTCCATACTACCCAAAGCAATTTATAGATGCTCAGTATTGCTAGGCATCAGAGAGATGCAAACTAAAACCACAATGAGATACCACTTCACACCGGTCAGAATGGCCATCATAAACAAATCAACAAACGACAAGTGCTGGCGAGGTTGTGGAGAAAAGGGAACCCTAGTGCACTGTTGGTGGGAATGCAGACTGGTGCAGCCACTGTGGAAAACAGTATGGAATTTCCTCAGAAAACTAAAGGTGGAACTGCCTTTTGACCTGGCAATTCCACTGTTGGGATTATATGCTAAGAATTCTGAGACACCAAATCAAAAGATCCTATGCACCCCAATGTTCATAGCAATGTTATTTATAATAGCCAAGTGCTGGAAGCAGCCTAAGTGCCCATCAGTAAATGAGTGGATCAAAAAACCGTGGTATGTTTACACAATGGAATACTACGCAGCAGAAAGAAGGAACTCTCACCCTTTGAGACAGTATGGATGGAACTGGAGAGCATCTTTCTGAATGAAATAAGCCAGGTGGTGAAAGACAAATACCATATGATCTCACCTATAAGTGAAACCTAGTCAACAAAACAAACAAGCAAGCAAAACAGAACCAGAGACATGGAAATAAAGTACAAACTGACAGTGACCAGGGGGGAGGGGGAAGGGGAAAGCAGGAGAAAGAAGGGGAAGGGTCAAGTCGTGGAACATGTATAAAGGACCCACGGACAAAGACAATAGGGCTGTGGGAGGATTGAATGTGGGAGGAAGGGGTTGGGTGGGGCAGGGAGAGTAACAAGGGGGAAATGGGGACAACTGTCATTTAACAACAATTTTTTAAAAAGGAGAATTGGCAGAGGACCTAAATGGACACTTTCCCAAAGAGAACAGATGGCCAACAGACACGAATATGTTCAAGGTCAGTGATCATCAGAGAAATGCACGTTAAAGCCATAATGGGACATCACCTCACAGCCGTCGGAATGGCCGTCATCAACAAATTAACAAACAATAAGTGTTGGTGAGGATGTGGGGAAAGGGGAGGCTTCATGCACCGATGGTGGGAGTGCAGATTGTGCAGCCACTAAGGAAAACAGTATGGTGATTCCTCAAAATATTAAAAATAGAACTACAATATGATCCCACAACCCCACTTCTGGGTATTTATCTGAAGAAATCCAAAACACTAATTTGAAAAGATATATGCACCTCTATGTTCATTGCAGCATTATGCATAATAGCCAAGATATGGAAGTAACCTAAGTTTCCATTGATGGGCTACTGGATAATGAAGATGTAGTATGTACATAGAGCGGATATTACTCAACCATAAAAAAAATGAAATCTTACCATTTGAGAAAACATGGGTGGACCTAGAGGGTATTATGCTACGCAAAATAAATCAGACAGAGAAAGACAAATATATGGTTTCATTCATACAGGGTGGGGCAAAAGTAGGTTTATAATTGTTCATAGGGAAAAATAATATAATAATTAATAAACAATAATACAAGAATAAACTGGGCTTAGCATACTCACAACTGTAAACCTATATTTTCTTCATCTTATATGTGTAGTCTAAAACAAACAAAACAGAAAGAAACTAATGAAACAACAAACAAACTGATGGTTGCCAGATGAAAGGGGCTTAGGGGCTGGGTAAAAAACGCGAAGGGATTAAGAAGCACAAATTGGCGGTTACAAAACAGTCATGGGAATGTAAGTCACAGCACAGTCTGTAAATCCTAATAACTCTACATGGTGTCAGGTGGGTTCTCAACACTGCGCTGTACACCTGAAACTAATACACTGAATGCCAACTGTGAATGATAAACATTTAAAAAAGAGAACAGTTGTATTCCTCCAAAAGTCCCCCATGCTGTCCCTGTGTAATCAAGCTCTCCCTCCTCTCCTAAATCGTCAGCCCTTGATATATTCCCCACCCCCGGAGTTCTGCCTTTTCCTGAATGTCATATAGATGGATTCATGATGTATATAAATGGTTCAACCTTGTTTTTCTTTTACGTAATGCCTGTGAGATTCAAGCATGCTGTCGTGTGCATCAATAAAGTGTCCTTTTTTTATTGCTGAATAGCATTCTGTTGGGTGGATAAAGCTACTACAAACACACATATAGGCTTTGTGTTACCATTTCTCTGGGGAAGTACCCAGAATATTCTGGGTCACATATAACTCTACATTTAAATTTCAAAAAAAAAAAAATCATCAAACCATTTTTCAGAGTGGCTGTAAAATTTTAGAGTCCCACCTACAATCTGTGAGAGGTCTAGTTTCTCTGCATCCTCACCAGCCCTTGGTATTGTCACTGTGTAACGGTATCTCGTTGGGGTCTAAGTATGAAGGTTTCTAATGACTAAAATATTGAGCACATTTTCATGTTTTTATTCAATATCTATATATCTTCACCGGTGCAATTAATGTCTGTTGAAATATTTCAACCATTTTTGTTGGATCCAAAATTATTTTTAAAGGAGGCTTTTTTACTTATTAAAAATGAGTTTATTAAAATAATGAGTTTATTTCACATACATATGTTTGTCTTCCCACCACTTGCGTTGGTCTCGCCACCATTACTACTGTGTCCTGTCATAACATTCCGTATACACGCAAAAGCAAGAGAAGGGTGGAGTTCTATCCTTACGCACTAAACAGACATTTTGGACAACACATTCTCGGCAATGGAACATGGACATTTATTAGACATGGTAGAGAAAGTTCTCAGTATGCATTATAAAAAGGACAGCCAGATAGACAGCACACTGTTGAAAAGGTTATACCATTCTGTCCAAGGCTTGTTGTACCTCCCCCAAAGTTCTGGAGAGCAGTGATCAATTTTCGCCGGCATACTTCCAGCTGCGTACAACTTGACTTTGCGCACACACACTTTCGGTGAGTGGCTGGAGCGGAACCTCCCGTTCCTTACCGAGGACCCGGGAACCCAGGCCTCTGCGAAACACCCACGGCGGCGCCAAGTCCTGAAGTGGGGTCTAGGGACGCGTAGACTCGCCAGCCCCTGGCCTCGCAGACAAGCGCAGACAACTACACTTCCCAGAATCCTCGGGTCCTGGCGTGGGCTACACTTCCCAGAGCCATTAGCGGCCGTCCCTGCCCCGCCCCCTGCCCCGCCCCTCCCGGACGTGCGGCCCCAGTGAGAAGCTTCCCCGGCCGGAGACCTACAGGAGCCTCGACCCGAGGTCGCCCCTCCGGCCGGGGAAGTTCCGGAGCCCCCCTCCTGCGGGGGCACGACCCCCGCAATCCCCGAGGCCTGGGCGAGGTGAGCGGGTCGGCGGGATGCGGGAGGGAGGACCGGAGCCTCGAGAGGAACCGCGGCACAGGCCCGAGAAGCGCGAGCAGGGCCTTTGTGGGAGCGAGCGGGCCAAGCGCGGGGCACGCCAGCTCTGTCCGCCTGCCCCCCAGGAGCTGCCCTGCAGGCGTGCCCTTGAACGCGGCACTTCGTCCCCGTTTTTCCAGGCCGCAGCTCCCCTCCGGCTTCCTCCTGACTATTCCCAGCGCGCTCCTCACCCGGCCCCTGCCGGCCTTTGAGTCCGCTGCCAGCCGTGGGTGAACGAGAGGAAAGGTGTTTCCTCCCCTCCCGGCTGCCGCTGCCCTGCCAGGGGGCGGGCGGAACGATCTGTTTTCTGCGAGAAGTGAATTTTCGACTTGCCCCAATGGCAGAGTCGGGACTTTGACCCGGGTCTTTGTTTTCTGTGCCCACTGCTCCGACAGCAGCCCCCTCCCCACCCTGGGGAAGCGGATGTTTACCCTTTCCGAAGCAGTTTTCTCTAAACATTGGGAAATTGATTCCTTGACAGGAGGGAGGGGCCCTGGGTGGGAAAAGCTTGCAGCGGAGAAAGTTGTCGCAGGCGCGCTGAGGCCAGAGGGGACGCGCTGGAGCCGTGGTGGGTGCCCCGGGCGCCGTCGCTGACTGTGGGAGCCCGGCGCTCCCACTCCGCCCTCAGTTTCCTGCCCTGTGAAGTGGGGGTGCTGACGGTGCCGGCGGTGCTGGGGGACTGAACGGCGCGGGCGGGGCCTGGCTCGCAGCGAGGCCCCGATTCGCTGCTGCTGCTTCTGATGATCGGTGCTAGGTCCTCTGTCTCCGAGCCAGGGGATGGTTGGCGCCCGCACCGGGTGGCCCAGCCCTTCTCTCTGGTCCTCTTGCTCCTGGCTCCTCCCGACTTCTCTCTCTGAGGACATGTGGGGCATCCTCAGGTGGCCTAAGGATTTGAGAGCTACTGATTCTGGGGGCAGAAAGTGGAAGGGGCTTCTCTTTCCTGGCTCCCGTTCTCTTCTCGCAGGTCTGCCCTCTGCAGATTCTGCCCGTCCTCAGGGGAAGAGAGGCAAGAGAGGCGAAGGAGGACATGGCTCCTGAGCAAAGGGAAGCAAGCTGTCAGGTGAGTTCACTGTATCTCAGGTCTTAGGGACAGGTTGCTGTTGTTGTTTATTTGTATTTGTTTGTTTTCTGTTTTCGCTTGCACTGAAGTTCTCTACCCAGTGCAGCGTCCCCCAGGTTTGGAGCCCTGAGTCCTTTTCCCTTGGAAGAGTTGGTCCACCCTGGTGGATGGTGCATTCTGTGGTGAATGCTTGCCTCCCCCCCCAATCCATGTCTAGTGGTCCCCTTTTCTTTCCGAAATAGACACTCCTTTTTGTATTAATCTCAATTCAGTGCATGATTACTAATTTGACAGGTAAGATGCCACACACCTAATATCACTTGGGGACAGAACAAACATCGCACTCCGCAGAGTTGGTGCCTGGCCCCACCTCCTTGGCTCACCCACATCTCCCTCCCTACCCTTGGCAGGAATGCTTTCCTTTTTCCACCCCTAAGAGTCCTGGTGATACCTTCCCCAGGCTTCTCCAATCCATAGTTTTAGTTTTTTACTCCCTCTTAACTTTGTGGGTTGTATGCCTTGCTTCTGCTCTTGAAAACTGATCTTGACCAGCTACTTTCATCTTTGTGTGTGGAAATGAGGGAGGGGCCCCATAGCCAGGGCTTGAATGCGGGATCGCCATGTTGGAAGGGACATGGTCGGTCTGTTGGCTCCTTAGGAAGCAGCAGGTAGGGTCTCCTGAGACATTGGTCGTGGAAAGGCAGCATGTGCAGTGGTTAGGAAGTGGGACTTTTGGGTCAGATGGCTGGGTTTGAACCCATGTCCTCTGCTGCCATTTATGGGCATTGGGCAAATACCTCCACCTCTCCTTGTCTGGTTCCTCACCTGTAAAACGGGCACTAGAATTTGAGCATGGAAACTGTTTGGATCAATGCTGGGCAAAATATGTGGTTGTCATGGTAGCCTAACGACATTTCTGTAGTAATGATAGCATTAGTGTCCATAGGCAGAAACTGGGCTGCAGTGTCCCTAGGACCCAGAGAATGCCTGTCCTTTCTTCACTCATCCTCATCTAGCGATAACAGGTAACAGTCAAGTAACCTGAATTCAAACCCAGGTACCTGGGGCTCTGAGTTCCCGCTTGCTGTCCCCCAGCCACCGCTCTGGTGATCTTTCAGAAGCAGGGCAGACCTAACCCTGTGCTACTAGGGCTCTGGACCCACAACATCTGGTGGTGTTTGACCTTAACCGACTGTGGCTAGGGCCTCCCACCACATGTGTGGGCCGCTTGCTCCTGAGGCTTTGCTGCTCCGTTCAGACAGAGCCACGTTGCTGCCTTGCCCAGAATCCTCACCCCCTGGTGTGTGAGCGAACCCCGGACTGCATTCTCTCGAACCGTGCCCGCTGCCCGAACGTCAGCACTGCCTGGACCCATGTGGAAAACTCACTGACAGGAGGGCGTTTCTGACCAGAGAGAGAGTGCACTGCGTACTGGATTAAAAAAGAAAAAGAAAAACTTTAATAATTGCCCTGCCTCTGCCACTAATAAATGAGGTGGCCTGAGTGTTGGCTGCCCTGGACCTCGCGTTCCTCTCTCTAAGGGGAGGTTTGAAAGTGGAGGCAGCCTGTAGTCTTGTCCAGCCACACTTTTTCTTTCATTGTCCAAGTTAGTTCATGGGTTTTTCTTTTCTACCAATTGGATTGTAAGTTCCTTTGAGGACAAGACCATTTTTTGTATTCCCGCATACACCAATAAATTATCTTTTTATACATGTATTGCACACTCATGTTAAAAATTCAGAGAATAAAAATACATGTTTAAGGAAGAAATTAAAATCACTCTTACCTGCCCTGGCTGGTATGGTTCAGTGGACTGAATGCCAGCCTGTGAACCAAAGGGTTGCTGGTTCGATTCCTAGTCAAAGCACAGGTGGGCCAGGTCCCACAGGTGGGACCTGTGGGCCAGGTCCCCAGTAGGGGGCATGTGAGAGGCAACCACACATTGATGTTTCTCTCCCTCTCTTTTCCCTCCCTCCCCCTCTCTAAAAATAAATAAATAAATATTTAAAAATCGCTCTTACCCTAACATCTGGAGATCATCATTATCGCCCCTTTGGTGTGCATCCCTCGGAATCATTTTTTATGAACCTTTATTTATGTATATATGTACATATGTTTGTATTTTACCATTTTAACTTTTATTGTGCAAAAAGATACATAAAATTTACCACTTAAACCCTTACTGAGTGTATGATTCAGTGGCATTCGGCATATTCACGTTGTTCTGTAACCATCACCACCCTCCCCCTCCAGTAAATGGAGAATCTCGTTGATTTGCTAACCTGTGAGGTGGGCGCTGATGGGCAGATCTGCAGAGTGGATTGGAAGGGTGCCTTGGACACTCATCTGGGTTGGAATTCCATCTGTGCCACTGAGCAGCTATATGTTGCGATTTATAATATAAAATACATATTTGGTCTGCATCCCAGTTTCTGGCACATAGCTTCCAAAGCACTTCTAATTCCCTAAGTGGTAATGGTTGGGTTTTTTTTTTTTTTTTTAATCTGAAATAACTTTAAAATAAAAGTGAAATGGCTCTGTTCCGTTATTCCTAACCAGCGCTTTCAATCACACCGGACTTTACACGAATGAGGTGACTTGAGGACTGGGGTTGGTTGCCAGAGAAACCAACCCTGATTAGAAGGTTGGCACCTTCAGCCTTCCGCCCCGTGGCCTGCCTGTGTGATGATTGTTGGTCATGCCAGTGACTTAATCCATCCTGCCCTCCTAATGAAACCTTCATAAAAACCCAAAAGGTCAGGGTTCCAAGAGCTGCTCCATTGGTGAATGTGTCATCGAGCGGCACTTGAGGTCCTGCTGCCCACTGCCACCTTCTAGGCAAGAATTCCAGAGGCACAGGTTTGGTGATAAAGGAAAGGAGTCTTTATTCAAGAGCAGTTACTAAATCCTGTCAAGTCACAGCTTTAATCACTTAAGCCTATCAATTAAGGCTAAACTCCAGCACCTGAGTTCTCTTAGCTTTCCCTGTTAGTTTTTATTTTCTTTCTATAGGGTTAGGTTACAAACCAGAAACAATGTAATGTACAAAAACCATGCAATTTTGGAACAATGGCAGCCTTCTGGCTCAGAGCCCGTCTCCTCTAGAGCACCCAAGGAATAACCTTGCACCCTCTGCCAGGCCAGCCTGATCCTAGGTTGTGCCCTGAGTTCCTTCCCATCCAAAATACTGTCTGTTGGGAAATACAGGCAGCTGCAGCACCATCATCCTGGCGTCCTCAAGGAAGAAGAGCCTAGAGCCTGAGCCGAGAGCAGCTCAGGAGTCTGAGCTCTCCCTGAGCCACAGAACCAGCCCTCTTTTTATTTCCATTGGCTCTGGAGGCGTCAGCTTCTCAGCCAATCCCGTCCTAACTGCCCGCAATTGCCTCGTAAACTCCTCCTACGGCTTGCCAGCTTCTCCCGGTGATCTGAGCTCTCTTATTCAGATCTCTATCTAATGAACGTATGGAGAGTCTAGGACAGTGGCACATCTCCTAAGAGAGGCCCATTTCCCAAAGGCCTGTCCTGTGTATCTCTTCGTTGGCTGTTGCTGCGTCTTATTTTATAACAAACCGGTAATCTAGTAAGTAACTTGTCTTTCTGGGTTCTGTGAGCCGTTCTAGCACAGTCACCAAACCTGAGGAATAGGTTGTGGGACTCGCTGAGCAAGCATTGTATGGTAACCCGCCTACCTCCCCGCCGCCCCCGTCTTCACTCTGTGACCGGGTCCTGGCGCGCTGGGGTGGCCTGTCGTGGCAGGTGTCAGTGACGTTCGAGGACGTGGCCGTGCTCTTTTCCCGGGATGAGTGGAGAAAGCTGCGCCCGTCTCAGAGAAGCTTGTACCAGGATGTGATGCTGGAGAACTACAGTCACCTGGTCTCCCTGGGTGAGGACGCTGTCCCCGTGGTGCAGAGTTTAGAAATGGGGTAACTCGGCACCCGCTTTCCTGGGTAAAAGCTGTGGGTCGTGAGACACTCTGGCCGAGTTTTGCCTGAGGATTGCGTAATTAGCTCTCCGAAAACAAATGGGAAAAACCTTTCCCCGTTATAGGCATGGAACTGCCCCAGGGGTGGCACAGCCTGCAGTTGCACAGTGGAGATCGCCTCCCGCTTCAGGCGTCGTGTGCCCGTGTGACTCCTCTGCGTTTGGTTGCTCACCTCGCAGCAGAAAGCGCTCCTCAGCCCTCTTCACTGACCTGCCACTTGCCTTTCCCAGTTCTCTTTTCCAGTCCGGAAACTGGGGTAACTTAGCACCTGCTTTCCTGGCTGAGAGCTGTGGGATGTCCACTAAACCTTCAGTGAGTTCCACTCGGAGACTGTCCTTGCGGGGTCTTTACAAGTAAATCCTGAAACCATACTTCCCCGTGCACATGGAGTTGCCGCGTGTGTGGGAATGGAGGGCTGGTGTTGATAATCATCCCCTGCCCTCTGTAAAATTACACATTAGAAGTTTCTTCGTGGTTCAGGCATTATTTCCTTGCAACGATTTTGTGTGTGTGTGGTTTCTGTGCCCTTGTTGGCGGGGGGCTTTGTTCAGTCTCTGGACCCACCACTTACTTGCCTTTCCCACTTATTTTAGGTTTTGTGGGCCACAAACGGTTTCTGTAACATATTCGGCTTTTTTTTTCAACCACTCTTCGGTCAAGGGCCATACATAAATAGACAGTGGTCTCGATTTCACCTGTGACCCAAAGTTTGCTGACCACTGCCATCGTAAAGAAAGGAAGTGAGAGAGTGTTTTCTCCTTTTAAACAAGCTCCTTGATACATGGTCCTTTCCATAGGTGCCTGCTAGTGCATTTTAATTCCATCTATACACGTAACACATTGTATCTTCTGTAGGAAGCCAGTGGCGCCCTGTGAATCAGGGCTGCATGTTTACGCTGTTTCCCTACTGTACGCTAATTATTACGTAGTCGTGCCCTGCAAGTCCCCGCCTTTTTCCTAACCCACTTCTCACGTCATGGGGACACAGCTTGAGCACCTCACGGAAGCTTTGTGCCCTCCTCTCAGTTTTCTATTCGGATCTGGGATAGCTCCTTGTATCAACGCAAACCAAGCCTTCTTCTTCTTGTCTGTGAGCAGGACTCCCGTTTCCCAAACCCAAAGTGATCTCCCTGTTGCTGCGAGGAGAAGAGCCCTGGAAGGCCAAGGAGGAATGTGCCGGAGGCGCCTCCCCTGGTGAGTGGAGCCGAGGGGCCCAGGAATCCCCACGGGCCGTGGTCTGGCATGGGGACGACGGTTGGGGAACTGTCCCCATGGTTCTCAGTCCTCAGGAAGTGCTGGAGAGGGAGGCACTGAGGACCCCAGACGCCAGTGTCCTCTTTCTCCCTGGTAATCACTTCACAAATGAATCCACCAGGATCCTCTTCCTGTCCTGTCCCCCTGTTTCAGAGGAGGGTGATATTCTCGTGTGTTCATCCGGCGAACACAGTGTGTTTAAGCACTTGCCAACAGTTCATTCTGACCGAGACTCAGGGTATGAACTTGGGGAGAGAACTTGATAAGGAAAGAAGCAATTTCAGGACACTTGCTGGGGGCTCTGTCACAAAGTGCTTTGCTACAGTCCTTAGAGATGTGAGCTGTCCAATGGGCAACCGCAGAGCACTTTAAGCAGAAGAGTGACATGGTCCTTGATACTTTAGAAAAGTCAGTCTGAGTCAGAGAGTATGACACCTTTCAGTAAAAAGGTACAGCCAGCAGAGCTGCCGTCTGTCCCTCCTCTGCCACACGGTCAGAGAGAGGGCACTGGGTGTGGACAGGGCGCTCCCCACAGCACGGCTGGGACTAAAGCAAGTCCTGGAGCGTTGTTATGGCGTGTCAGCATTTATGTTTGAAGACAAGTATGTGGATGTTTGTCTACAGTATAGCATGCAGGTAAGTGCAGAGAGAATGGCTAAGGGTGTAGCTTAGCTGGTAACAGTTACATTTGGAAGGGGATCGAGAATGGGTGGGATAAAGGGGACTTCATGTACATCAAATCTTTTAATTTTCACGTGGAGAATAATTCATGAAGTCCTTAGTAGCTTGATATTAATAAGAACAGGCCCTTTGGAAGCACTTCAGGGACAGAATTAAACTGAGGCAAAACTAGACATGGGGAGTTCCCAGAGACTCGCGCACAGGGTGTGACTGGGCCTGGAAGAATTCTGTGCAGTGGGGTTCAGGAGGGAATGGGGGAGGTCGGTCCCCTGTTAAGGGTACAGGGCTAGTTTTGTGTGGTATGGGTCCATTTGAGATGTGAGTGAGACCTCTGGCAGACACTGCCCACGGGCAGTGTTTAGGGCACACAGGGTTGGAACTCAAGGGTCAGGGAGCCATCAGTGCAAAGGTGGCATTGGAGGCTTTGAGCTGACCAGGTGAGGGAACAGAGCAAGAGACAGAAGCCCGGGAACATTGATGAGGTGGATTAGGAAGGAAGCATCGGGCGAGGAAGGGGAGAAGCAGCTGTGGTGGAAGCTGCAGACAGAAGGACGCAGGCCCTGCGCTCGCAGAGCTCGCCGTCAAGTGGGAGATGCGTGTTGGGGAACCGAGTGCACACAGCATGTGGGGTGGCAGGTTCTGGCCTGCACCTCCTGGGAGGGGTAAAGAGTGCCCAGAGCAGGGGCCGGGGTCGGCTGGGCTTCCCTGAGGATGCGGAGTATTTCCGACTGGGAAAGGACACATGTGCACGTCCAGAGGGAGGGGGCCAGGTGCGCAGACAGGCTCGAGCAGGGCCAGGCAGGATGTCCCAGGAGTGCTGTCCATGGTTGCTTCTGTCCTGGCAAGTCCCCCATCTGCCTGGACTGAAGTGGCCTCAGGACAGCAGCCCTTCCCAGGGGGAGCTCCCCAGCCCGTGAGCTTCGGCGAAGGACCTGGATATTCCTGGAAGTAACACAGAATGTTAACTCTAGGCCAGAACCAAAAAGTTACTCTTGGAACAGCCAGTGTTGGAAAAGGTTAAGCTCCCAGGGTAGGACTCCCGGAACTTCTAGTTGCCTCAGAATGCACTTTTAAAAAATCATGCTTACTTCAAAACTGTTCACAAATAGGAAAAACGCAACAAAAAGGAAAAGCAAACCGTCATCTCTGGGTGTGTATGTTTTAAACTGAGACACGGGAGGAGGTGGCTCAGTGGCCATATGTCTCGTCGAGTCCCTGGCTTCAGAAACATGCCCTGAGCCTAATCCCTGAGGCTGCACTTTCTGGGAGAGTTGTAGTAAGAATGTGATTATATACAAACATGTACATCCCCGTCATTTGGTTTATACCCAGATGTGGACATATTTTTGAAATCTAAAATTTAAAAATCCAAGGATGATCTAGGTAAGTGAACTGTTACCTACAGTGAATAAGTATTTTTCTTATCTGTGTCCCTTCCTGTGTTATCCTAGTGCAGGAAGCCATGGGGGGCAGACAGAACCTGTGCAGGGTGGTCCGCTTGGGGGTGTGGTGGGCTGCCTTCCGCTCACCCAGGTTTCCTGGGGCTGCTGCACAGAGAACGAGGTGCCTTTTTCCAATTTGCACAAAAGTGCTGTTGGGGCCAGCAGCCCAGCGAAATAGCAGGCAGTGGTTTTATTTATTCAGCGAATGTTGTACAAGGTGGAGTGGAGCCCAGATACTCTGCAGCTGTGGTAATGCGCTGGGGTTAGTCCTGTTCCTATCGCCTGCCCTTCCCCACAGAGACCCCTAAGTGGGCCCTGCACCTCCCTCTGCCGCCAGCGTCCACGCTCCTCGTAGCTGCCAGTATGGTGCATTTAAAGGGCAAGTCAGGTTCTCTGACTCCCATGCTCAGAACCTCTTGTGGCTTCATGGATCATATCCAGTCTCTACCGTAATAATCCTAGTTCTCAGATTATTTGCCAAAGTCAATCATTCATTCCTCCCCAAAGTCCTTTTTCCCTTTGGCTCCTGGAACACATGCTCTTCTGATCTTCCTCCTTCTCCTGACTGTACAGTTGCAGAGCCTAAATGCTTTCTCCTAGTTCTTCGGCTTTAAATAAAACTTACCTACAGATGATTCTCCAATACCTAGCTATAGCCCTGACCTTTTCTCAGATCTCCAATACAACTACTATTTCAGTGTTTTCTTTTAGAGTCTACTAAGGCATTTCATCCATTACTTACTGGAAACAGAATCTTACCTACCCCGCATACTTGCCCACTGCCTGGTCTTCCCTTTCTCAGTAACTTGTGCCAGCCTTCCGCATTTCCAGGCTAGACATCTGGGAGCGACCCTGGCATTTTTATTCCCTCTCAGCACCCAGCCTGCAGTACATCAGCAAGTCCAGTCCTGTTAGTATTTCCATAATGGTGTATCCCTGTGAAATCATCCGTACCTGCGCCCCTTTCTCACCAGCCCACCTATGGTATCCTCTTAAGTGCTTTCCCTTCTTCCTGTTTCCACTTGTGCCCCACCCTTCTGTTCTCTGCATCGCATGCAATCTCCCTGTGGCTTTCTGTCATGCGAAGAATAAAATTCCAAAGTCCTTGCCATAACATATGAGGCTTTACTGTGATTGGCCCCTACCTTTTGCTCCAGTCTCCTTTACCCTTTTGTCTCTTGCTTATGTACCTGAGCAACGCAGGGTCTTTGCTGGTCCTCTGAAGTCACCGCACTTTTGTGTTTTCTGTTTCGTTTGCCAGGGAAGCCTTTCTTCACATATCCATATGGCTTTTATTATTTACTTATGTATTATCTGTCACTTCATTTCCCCTCTTCCCCTCAACACTCACACACATACATTCCACAGTATAAGTTCCAGAACTGTGTCTTAGTCATCACATTGTCTACATCCCCTAGAACATTACCTGGCCCATGGTAGGCACTTAATAACTATTAGTGAATGGAAAGGATATCTACAGCACGTGCGAAGATAAAGAAATGTGAAAAAGCACAGAGTAGTCCAGAAACTGCACATAGTTCAGCATACCTGACAAGAAGCCAGGGGAGGGAGGTGACAAAGGTGGCCCAAGGTCAGATTGTGGAAAACCTCAATCACCATGTTAAATACTCTGGACCTTATATATAAAGCATTAAAGATGAGTTGGAGGATCTAAGAAAGTTTGCAACATGATAAGATACTGATTTTAAAGAGTCCTCTAGCTGCAGTGTGGGAACTGAACTGGCAGAGAGCAAGACTTAAGACAGACTGTAGGAGACTGCGGGAGACTGCAGGGAAGCGTGGGAAGCAAAACGCCGTAGGTGCCTGCTGCGCCCAGGTGCTCAGGGCTCTAGTGAAGGTGTTGGTAATGAAACTGCGGTCTTTACATGGAGGCCTAAGGCAGGATCTCTAACTTCCCCTTGTTACAGGCCAGAATCCAAACTGCAGAATTTTACTAAATTTACTAGCCCCAGAACCGGTGTACTCCAATTTTTTGTGTGCATGGGACCACCTTCCATACTTTTGCCCAAATAATGTATTGAAATTTGATCATTTAATTTATCAAGACATAGATGGCAGAGAAGCCAGGAAGTTGTTGGGCAGAAAGTAAAAAACTCCTCTTTCCCTTACAGTAAGTAGTAAAGATATGGGTGCATATAAAATTAGTCAAGGAGGGAGTGTAGAGTGGAAAAAAAAAAAAAAAAAAAACCCAAACCCTAGAGAATACCAGCTTTTTGGGTTTTTTTGTTTTTGTTTTTATTTTTTTCATTTTCACCAATATTGATTTGTACACTTTGAGAATGTCAGCTATTTCCTGCGTGGTAGAATGTTGATTGTTCTCAATTAATGTCTTGATTTTTTTTATTGATTATGCTATTACAGTTGTCCCATTTCTCCCCCATCATTCCCCTCCACACTCCCTCCCACCCACATTCCCCCTCTTTAGTTCATGTCCATGTGTCATAAGTTCTTTAGCTTCTACATTTCCCACACTATTCTTGCCCTCCCCCTGTCTATTTTCTACCCATTGTCTATGCTACTTATTCTCTGCACCTTTTCCCCCTCTCTGCTCCTCCCACTCCCCTGTTGCAAACCCTCCATGTGATCTCCATTTCTGTGTTTCTGCTCCTGTTCTATTGTTTGCTTAGTTTGCTTTTGTTTTAGGTGTGGTTGTTAATATCTATGAGTTTGCTGTCTTTTTACTGTCCTATTTTTTATCTTCTTTTTCTTAGATAAGCCCCTTTAACATTTCATATAATAAGGGCTTGGTGATGATGAACTCCTCTAACTTGACCTTATCTGAGAAGCGCTTTATCTCCCCTTCCATTCTAAATGACAGCTTCACTGGATAGAGCAATCTTGGATGTAGGTCCTTGCCTTTCATGACTTGGAATACTTCTTTCCAGCCCCTTCTTGCCTGGAAGGCCTCTTTTGAGAAATCAGCTGACAGTCTGCTGGGAACTCCTTTGTAGGTGACTGTCCCCTTATCCCTTGCTGCTTCTAGAATTCTCTCCTTCATTTTAATCTTGGCTAATGTAATGATGATGTGCCTTGGTGTGTTCCTCCTTGGGTCCAACTTCTTTGGGACTCTCTGAGCTTCCTGGACTTTCTGGAAGTCTATTTCCTTTGCCAGATTGGGAAAGTTCTCCTTTATTATTTGTTCAAATAACTTTTCCACTTGTTGCTCTTCCTCTTCCCCTCTGGTACTCGTATAATTCGGATATTGGAACGTTTAAAGATGTCCTGGAGGTTCCTAAGCCTCTCCTCATTTTTTTGAATTCTTGTTTCTTCATTCGTTTCTGATTGGATGTTTGTTTCTTCCTTCTGGTCCACTCCATTAATTTGAGTCCCAGTTTTCCTCCCATCACTATTGATTCCCTGTGCGTTTTCCTTCATTTCACTTAGTATAGCCTTCATTTGTTCATCTAGTTTGAGACCAAAATCAACAAAATCTGTGAGCGTCCTGATCACCAGTGCTTTGAACTGTGCATCTGATAGGTTGGCTATCTCTTGGTTGCTTAGACGAATTAACTCTAGAGCTTTGATCTGTTCTCCTGTTTGAGCCATTTTTGTGGTTTGTGTTTGTTTTTGGTTTTGGTTTTGGGTTTTTTTTTTTGGTCTGGTTACAGCTGTTACATAGTGAAGGACAGAGCCTTAGGTGTTTCCCCAGGGTGGGGCAGCCCATTGGCTGGGTTGTGACGCTGTATGTGGGGGCAGGATCTTGGTGTTTTTAGGTTTTATTTCCTGGTGCTGGGGCCCTGGGTGGCAAGTTCTGTCTTGTTCCCCGTTTTCACCTGGATTATCTGCGCACAAATGTGGGACTGCCTGGTCAGCCAGCCACTTTGTGCCTGGGGTCCTCTAGGCACCACCTGTGCTCCTGGATCTGCCAACCTCTGCTTCCTCCTTCCACAACTCCGCCCCTCTTACCAGTCTGGATGAATGGTTGTCGGACCTCCGTAGAGTTCAGTTTTCTCTCAGTTCTGGTTGTTTTCATGTTTCTAAATCCTTGTTGTCCTTAATTTTGGTTGTGTGAGGAGGCACAGTGTGCCTACCTACACCTCCATCTTGGCCAGAAGTCTGGAATACTAGTTTTAAAGTGGGATCAGAAAAAGTTATTCATGAAGGAAACTGAGAAGTGAATGCTGGTAGAAGAAAAGAGGAAAGCATAATATATTATGTTCACCGAGCAGAAGGCCTGTGTACATGGGTAAGAAAGTTAATGTCAAATAGGAGTCTCAAATACAATGAGATACAAGGGGGCCCTTTAAATGGCTACCTCTAACACAGGAGAAAATGCCAAACTGTGTGCATGACCATTTTCCTGACAAAATTTAATATTCAATGAACTGTGTTCTTATCCAGTTTTAATATTTATTGAAATAAATTCTTTTTTAAAAGATTTTATTTATTTATTTTTAGAGAGTGGAAGGGAGAAAGAGAGGGAGAGAAACATCAGTGTGAGAGAGAAACATTGATTGGTTGCCTCTCCTGTGCCCCCAACTGGGCATGTGCCCTGACCAGGAATCAAACCAATGACCTTTCAGTTTGCAGGACAACATCCAACCTACTGAGCTACACTAGTCAATTCTTTCTTTACCACTCTATCATGTTAGTTCTTTTTTTACCTTTTTATATTTATACCTACCTTATTCTTTTTATAAATTTATTTTTATTTTATTTTATTTTTTAGAGGGGAAAGGAGGGACAAAGAGGGGGAGAGAAACATCAGTGTGAGAGAAACATCGATCAGCAACCTTCTCTAGGTGCCCTGACTTGGGGCCGAACTCACAACCCAGGCCTGTGCCCTGATTGGGCATCAAACCTGGTGACCTTTTAGTTTGCGGAACAATGTACAACCAACTGAGCTACACTGGCTGGGGCTGTGCCCACCTTATTCTTGATTTTTGACTCCTTTCTACTCTGCTTGTACTGTCTCATGCTTGATCCATGAGCAAGCCTGCCTTCCTAGCTTGAGACTTATGGCTTCATGTCTACCTGTAACCTCTCTATAGATTAATTCAGTAATGCCTTCCTGTTTGAACTGGCCCTGGAACCCTCCTGTCACTGTGTAATGCACTGATCTGTAAGGCAACTTGTGTGCATGTGAAGTTAATATACAAATAATTGAGACTATTTGACATTTTTCAAATTAGGAATATATAACTACTTAAGGAAGATCAACAAAACTCTTGTATATATTTCGGATGCCTTCAGGAAGACCTAGAGGTAAATAGGGCATGCTAATTTGTTTGTGAAGAACCCTTACAGGAGAAAAGGGAAATATTTAGATATGTAATGTTTTTTAAAACACTGGTAAGTGCTATAATAAGGGGAATGAACTATGGAAACTCAGAGTCAAGAAAAGACTCAAAGTTAAGTTTTCAAGTCTAAGGGATACAGAGGAATTTGAATGAGGGGAAGGGAGGAAGACTGCAGGTAGGAATGATTACATAGAGGAGAGAGGTGTGTGAGGATCATGGAGGAGTCTGTCGGGGCTTTGAACTCCGACCGCAGACTGCCTTTCCCTATTCACACTCTCCTCTCCACTCCCCAGTTCGCCTGGTCACTCTCACACTCACCCTCTTCTTAATGAACTTGCTTTATTTTTTTTTTCTACCCTAGTACTTCAGCTCTCATTGGTTCTTTCTCTCTACTGCTTAAATTTCCCAAAATTTTCCTTTAACTATTTTTAGGGGCAGATACCAAGAACTTACTTGAATGTCATCAATATTTATCTGTTCTATACAATTTGGTCTCTGTAGCCAGATGCTGTATCACATGAAACATCTTGGTTTTTTCCCCTCCAGGATGGAAGAGCAGTCATAAAACCACCCAGTCAACTCAGACGCAAGATTCTTCCTTCCGGGAGCTGATAATGAAGAGATCCGAAAGGAATGGACCCTGGGACTTCAAGTTAGAAAATCCCTGCATGTATGAAAACAGATTAGAGAGAAAGCAGAAGAAAAATGAGAGTGTTCAGATATTTTCAGTCACCCAGAAAAACATTCTTACTGTAGAAAAAACACATAAAAATACGGAATTTGGCCAAGACTTCAGCCCAAAGTCAGGACTTATTAGGCAGCAGATGGTTTCTAGGGAGAAAACTCCACCGAAATGTGAAATACAAGGAAACAGCTTCAAAAAGAATTTAAATTTACTTAATCCAGCAAAAAGCAACACAGCAGAGAAACGCTATAAATGTAGTATATGTGAGAAAACCTTTATTAACACTTCATCGCTTCGTAAACATGAGAAAAACCATAGTGGAGAGAAATTATTTAAATGTAAAGAATGTTCAAAAGCCTTTAACCAAAGTTCAGCTCTTATTCAACATCAAATAACCCACACTGGAGAGAAACCCTATGTATGTAAAGAATGTGGGAAAGCCTTTACCCTTAGCACATCCCTTTATAAACATCTAAGGACACATACCGTGGAGAAATCCTACAGGTGTAAAGAATGTGGTAAATCTTTCAGTCGGAGGTCAGGCCTTTTTATACATCAAAAAATCCATGCTAGAGAAAACCCCTATAAATACAATCCAGGTAGGAAATCATCTGGTTGCAGCGCATCTCTTCCCGGGTGTCCAAGAGTTCATTCCAGAAAGAAGTCCTATTTATGTAATGAATGCGGCAACACCTTTAAGTCTAGCTCGTCCCTTCGTTATCATCAGAGGATTCACACAGGAGAGAAGCCTTTCAAATGCAGTGAGTGTGGGAGAGCCTTCAGTCAGAGTGCGTCTCTTATTCAACATGAGAGAATTCACACCGGAGAAAAGCCCTATAGATGTAACGAATGTGGAAAAGGCTTCACTTCTATTTCACGACTGAATAGACACCGAATAATTCATACTGGTGAGAAGTTTTATAATTGTAATGAATGTGGTAAAGCCTTAAGTTCCCACTCTACACTTATCATTCATGAGCGAATTCACACTGGGGAGAAACCATGTAAATGTAAAGTGTGTGGGAAAGCCTTCAGACAGAGCTCCGCTCTCATCCAGCATCAGAGGATGCACACTGGAGAGAGACCCTACAAATGCAATGAGTGCGGGAAGACGTTCCGGTGCAACTCGTCCCTCAGCAATCACCAGAGGATCCACACTGGAGAGAAACCATATCGCTGTGAGGAGTGCGGGATATCTTTTGGCCAAAGTTCAGCTCTTATTCAGCACCGGAGGATTCACACAGGAGAGAAACCCTTTAAATGTAACACGTGTGGGAAGACTTTCAGACAAAGCTCGTCGCGTATTGCCCATCAGAGAATTCACACTGGAGAGAAACCCTATGAGTGCAGTACGTGTGGGAAACTGTTCAACCACAGGTCGTCTCTTACGAATCATTATAAAATTCACGTTGAAGAGAGCGCCTAGGAAGTGGACTTACATGTGTGAAAGCCTTAAACCAAAGCTCACCAGAGTGCAAGACAGTGATGGAGTAAATGTGGTGCATTCATAAAAACCTGTCTATAATTTAGTCATCAGATATCAAATTCCAAGGGTAAGTCTTGACTACGTACTAGATCATGAGGAAAGTGGAAAGTGTTCATGTCTGTCAGACACTGTTGAAATAACCTGAAGCATGTTCACAATGGGAGCATGGACTTTGGGTGGTTGTGAGATAGAGGAACTGTGTCATCCCAACAGCAGTGTACACTAGTTACCATTTGTGATTGTCAGTAATGTCTGGGCCAGGGCTGGGTGTGTACACTGGATTTCTCATTTAAAAAAACTATAAACTGGTAATGCTTGTTGAAGTAACATCTTAATGACATATAAAGATGTGATCTAAGAAAGTACACATTTTGAAGAAGGACCAAATAAAAGATGAAAAGAACTGTGAACTGCCTCTCGGTTTCTGGGGTTCATCCTTTTCCTGACCTGATGTCCAACTTTGTGCATGGATTTCATTTAAAAATAGAAATAAAAGTTCGTTTTCTTCCTTTGTTCTAGTAATTGCTGTGGGTTGGGTATTTTCTACCCAATTTGTAATTCTCAGAGTATTTTCCTCTGAAGTTATTTATTGTGAAAGTATACCTGCCCTACACAGTGAAATTTCATCTTAGATCTATCAAGTGGAAAATTAACAGTTATTTCAAGTTTAAAGCTATTTATTTATTTATTTATTTATTTGCAACAGAAGAACTGTCAAAAGTTAAATGAACCTTAATATCTGTGCCAAAATATTGAAAGGCACAGCAAGAGTTTCATGATATAAAAAAATATGTTGTCCTTACTTGGTGTTCTGTAGTGTCAGACAATTTCAGGAAAACAAAAGGAGCACTTATTAAACAACTCAGTGGTTGTTTTTTGTTTTGCTTTTAATCTCAGCTTTGGGGCAGATACTATACTGCATGGCTGGGAGGTTTAGAGAGACATAGGCTTTAGGGAAGCCATGGATTGGGGGAAGTGGTGGGGAATTCAGGGACTAGCAGATGAGTAAGCAAATTATTGTGTCACAGTATGTAAATATGACTTTTAGCAGGCAAATAGGTAATTTGCAAGCATGTGGAGGTTGCCCAGAATGAAGAAAGAGGACATTGAACGTAACCCAGCAAACCTGGAAGTGTGAGGCATGACACCTGAGCCAGGGTTTGAAAGAAGAATGACTCTCCAGAGGGCAAGATAAGCGTTTCACAGAAGGAGAAACTGCATGTGTAATGGCGCCTTTGTGGAAACTCGAGCAGAACTAATGAGCGAGAGAATGACATGTTAAAGGTTAAGCAGAAGGCAGAGGCCACATAGCAAAAGACCTAGTTGCCATGCAGAGAAGTTTGCATTTTATTCTGAAATTGATGGAATCAAGGTTGTAAGCAAGGGAAAATGTGCCAACAATGGAGGATGAAGAAGGCCAAGTAGGTAAATACTGTGCCTCCTTCCATGACCACATCAAAATTGCAAGTGAATTACGGAGCAACCACCTTTGAGCAGCACCTGAAGACTGGCTGGGTAGCACTCCTGGAACTAAGGATATGAGACTGGTAGGAGGGGCAGGGAGCAAAATGGGCTGGCCCCATACCTGTGTGGCAGTTGAGAATCGAGAGGGATGGCTCGGCTATGGGGGTCTCCGCCTCACATCAGGTCCCCCAGCCTAGGCCGCCAGTACTGGAAAGAGCCCCCAACATGAGGCTGTGAAAATCAGCCAGGACATCATCTGGGTGAGACGAAGGGCTGCTGTAGCCCTCTTAAAGGCCCATGCACAGACTGACTTCCTGTGAGACTGAATTGCTCTACGCTCCAGTACTGGTGCAGCAGATCTAAAAGTGCCGAGGAAATAAAGGAGGAAACTGAATTGTCTGGCTGGAGGGCTAGGGATAAAGGGCCAGCTCTGTCCCACATAGAAGAGCTGGCAGGCACCCCTGTTCCTTTGTTAAACCCTCCCCACAAACAGCAAATGTGTCCCCTATCTGAGTCTCCATCAATTTGGCTAACAAGTGCTCTCCCCACCCAGGTGATTCCTGAGACTTCACTACACTCAACCCTCCCACCAGCCCAAACCTCTTTCAGTGGTTGTTCCTCACAAGTTGCTGATACTGCGCCACTGTGGATTTTCCTGAAATCTCCCAAAGGTCCAAAAATCCCAAACAGTCAGTGTCTGGCCTTGGCATGCTCAGTGCCTCTTGCTAAGTGCCCCCAAGCCTGGCATTAGTAGCAGCTGGCCTCTGTTCACAGCACAGGCAGCTATGAACCTCAGATCACTTTGTAGCTGCTACCAGGTGGCCCCTGGCCAGGCAAAGGCAGCAGCTGACCTGGGTCTGCACCCAGGAAGTTCTCTCATGAGGCCTCAGAGCCAGCACACCTGATGGACAGCTTCAGACCGCACCAGAGCACCACTCAATTACCACAGAAAACACACCCTAGGTGTGAACTCCGCAGGCCCCAGAGCCCTGCTGAAATGAATCCTGATCCCTGGGGTCCGGTGCTGCCCAACAGCTAAGCCAGTTTTCACAGCCAGATGGCCTAGGGTCACCCCATCCACAAAACACCTATTATATAAGGCCACCTTTCCAAGACTGGGAGACAGCAGATCTACCTAACACATAGAAACAAACAGAGAGGCAACCATAATGAGAAATAAGAATGTCCCAAATGAATGAACAGGCCAAAACTTTAGAAAGGACTAAAAGTAAAGCCAAGCCATCTACCAAATGTAGAGTTCAAAACACTGATTATAAGGATGCTCGATGAACTTAGAAGAACAGCAGAGAAACTATAAAAAAGGATGAAACAAATGAATACAATAACTAAAATGAACACATCAGATAAAATCAACAGATTACAGGAGAAAAAAGACCTTTCAAAACTGCAGTATGAAGCATTCAATATCAAAAGTTATGAAAAGTCTATATAAATCAGAGTTTATGGGTATTAACCAGTAAAACTGAGAGGTGATTAACTCAACTATAAAGATACAAAGTTATAAATTTTCTGCTTAAAACATGTAAATGAAAATAGAGTCATCACAGCAGAAGTTGTCATTGTCCGTGCTGTTGCTTGTCGCCACCATTTCCACCACCGTAACCCTTTTCCCAGAATACTCAGCAAATATGCCAGGAGCATCTTCTAGTCTGTGAAGGATAGGGGTTAGCTCTTAAATGTTCCAGGGGTGTTTTCTAATTCTAAAATTGCAAATGAATTTTAAAGTGCTAGGGTAAAATACTGCAATAATATAAAACTCAGTAGCAGAAACTATTACAGAAATTCATTAAAACTCATTACAGAAATTATTAAAGCTCTAAAGTGCCTTATGCTTTTACAACTTAAGATGTAAGTGATACAATGCAGAACAAATTTCCCTTTGCTTGTGCACCATTTTTCTCGTGAAAGAGTCTTGCTTAGAAGACTGTTGCAAGTAAAATCCCTTTCAGATAAAACATCAGAAACAATATACCTTTCTTTTGCAGAAATTTACTTACTGAGTTGAGTTAATGAAAATGCCTTGATCTGGGTAAATTATACAAATACAAATTTTAATGGATGTGCAAAAGTCCAAACCATTTATTCAAAGTTGAAACAAAGTCTGGAGGATTTTATGGAATGTGTTGGTGGTCCTGCCCATATTCTGCATTTTTGCATAATTCTGTGCAGACATGTGATATCCTTTCTGTTGATACTGATGTAACTAATAACTTCAGCATTTAAACATTTAAGAAGTTAAAGCGTTTGTGATTTGGTTTGCATTGAATAATCTTCAATTCTCCAGCATTCAAAAACTTGGCTGGACTTCCAGTTTTAGCTACAACGTGTAAACAGCATGGAAGTCCTTACAATGAGAAAAATCCGGACAAGGTGAACATCAATGGCTTTTATCTTCTTGAGAACTGAAGCTGCTGGGTACATTGAAACCCTGAAATCTGGAGAGACCAGCACACCCAGAAGACAGTCAAGATCTGCTCAGCTGGAATAGAAGCCACTGTAGTGATAACCTAATACAAACGTGTAAATGCTAATTTTGTTGAATTGCTAAAGGTTGAGTGAGGACTAGCTTGGGAAGTGAGAAATTCTTGGGGGCCACAGTTTTAACGGATCTCCCATTTCCATTGCCATTAGTTCCAAAATCCCTTCATATTTACATGGTGGTGACCTGAAAAATACCCCCTCAGGGCTCTAGCAGGGGAAGGATAACCATTGTGAGACGTGCTCAGAATCATCTTTACCACAAAGGGCCACTCCATGGTGGCATGAGGTGCAGAAGCGAGTTCTCCCTTCTCTCTGGGTGGGGGGCAGACAATGGCTCGCCTGCTGGCCAACAAGACTCCTATTTCTTGGTATCTCCATGTGCATATTTGGGGTTGAATTGGCACCTAGTCAGCCCCGTGCATGTTTTTCTATAACTCTTTTATTGTACGAATATATATGTAACAAAGTTTAATATCTTAACCATCCTTAAATGTCCAATTCAGTGGCATTAAGTACAATTATATTGTTTTACAACCATCACCAGTATCCATCTTCAGAATTTTTTATCAACCCAGACTGAAACTCTTTACCCATTAAACAATATTCATTACCCCTCCCTTCGGGCCATGGTGACCACCATTATACTTTCTGTACCTGTGAACTTAACTATTCGTAGTTAACCTCATGTGCATGGAATCATACAGTATTTGTCCTTTTGCATGTGGCTTATTTCACTGAGGATGGTGTTTCCAGGGTTCATCGATGTTGCAGCATGCATCAGAATTTCTTTTTAAGGCTAATAATATTTCACTGCATGTATACACCACATTTTGTTTATCCACTCACCCATCATTTTTCATAACTTTTCTAAATTTTATTTTTCATTTATAGTTCACCTTCAATATTATTTTGTATTAGTTCTACATGTATAGCATATCAGTTAGACAAATCATGTAGTTTACAGAGTAGTCCCCCTGATATGTAAAGTACCCACCTGGCAGTTATAAAATATTATTGATTATATTCCCTGTGCTGTACTTTACATTCTCATAATTATTTTGTAACTACCACTTTGTACTTAACCCTTTCACCTTTCCACCCAGCCCACAATGCCCCTTCTTATGCCTCTGTTACTGTTGTTCATTTGTTTTGTTCTTTAGAGTCCACATTCAATCATGTGATACTTGTCTTTCTCTGACTTACTTATTTCACTCAGCATAATACCCTCTAAGTCCATCCATGTTGTTGCAAATCATAAGATTTCATTTTTTTATGACTGAGTCATATTTCATTGTATGTATGCACCACAACATTTGTATTCACTTGTCTATCCATGGGCATTTGGGCTGCTTCCATATCTTGGCTATTGTAAATAATGCTGCAATGAACCTAAGGGTGCATATATTCTTCTGAATTAATGTTTTGGGCTTCTTTGGGTATATACCCAGAAGTGGGGAGAAGATATTCTCCAATGATACATCCCATAAGTAGTCAGGTGTAGACTGGTGCAGCCACTGTGGAAAACAGTATGGAGTTTCCTCAAAAAATTAAAAATGTAACTTCCTTTTGACCCAGCAATTTCATTTTGGGGACTATATCCTAAGAATCTGAAACACCAATTCGAAAGAATATATGCACTCCTATGTTCGTAGCATTATTTACAGTAGCCAAAATCTGGCCCAAGTGCCCATCAGTAGATGAATGGATAAAAACCTGTGGTACACTTACATAATGGAATACTACATGGGTGATTAGTGATGAGTATTTTTTCACATGTCTATGGGCCATCTGTATGTCCTCTTTGGAGAAGTGTCTATTCAAGTCCTTTGCCCATTTTTTAATTTTTTATTAATATATTTTATTGATTATGCTATTATAGTTCTCCCATTTTTCCCCTTTACTCCCCTCTGCCCTGCACACCTGCTCCCACCCATATTCCCCCACTCCCGGCTTAGTTCATGTCCATGGGTCATATGTGTGTTCTTTGGCTTCTACATTTCCTATATTATTCTTAACCTCCCCCTTTCTATCTTCTACCTACCATTTATGCTACTTATTCTCTGTACCTTTTCCCCCATTCTCCCCACCCACTCCCCAGCTGATAACCTCCATGTGATCTCCATTTCTGTGATGCTGTTCCTGTTCTAGCTCTTTGCTTAGTTTGTTTGTGTTTTTGTTTTAGACTCAGTTGTTAATAGCTGTGAGTTTGTTGTCATTTTACTGTTCATATTTTTTATCTTTTTTTCTTAGATAAGTCCCTTTAACATTTCATATAATAAGGGCTTGGTGATGATGAACTCCTTTAACTTGACTTTATCTGGGAAGTACTTTATCTGCCCTTCCATTTTAAATGATAGCTTTGCTGGATAGAGTAATCTAGGATGTAGGTCCTTGACTTTAATGACTTTGAATACTTCTTTCCAGCCCCTTCTTTCCTGCAAGTTTTCTTTTGAGAAATCAGCTTACAGTCTAGTGGGAACTCCTTTGTAGGTAACTGTCTCCTTTCCTCTTGCTGCTTTTAAGATTCCCTCCTCTTTAATCTTGGCTAATGTAATTGTGATGTGCCTTGGTATATGCCTCCTTGCTTCCTGGACTTCCTGAAAGTATTTCCTTCACTAAATTGGAAAAGTTCTTCATTATTTGTTCAAATATGTTGTCAATTTCTTGGTCTTCCTCCTCTCCTTCTGGCAACCCTCTGATTTGGATGTTGGAACATTTAAAGATTTCCTGGAGGTTCCTAAGCCTCTCCTCGTTTTTTTGAATTCTTGTTTCTTTATTCTGTTCTGGTTGAATGTTTTTTTTTTTCTTTTGGTCCACACCATGGATTTTAGTCCCAGTTTCTTTCCCATCACTGTTGGTTTCCTGTACATTTTCCTTTATTTCACTTTGCATGACCTTCATTTTTTCATTTAATTTATGGCTATATTCAACCAATTCTGTGAGCATCCTGATTATCAGTGTTTTGAACTGTGTATCTGATAGGTTGGCTATCTCTTTGTTGCTTAGTTGTATTTTTTCTGGAGCTTTGATCTGTTCTTTCATTTAGGCCTTTTTTTTTTTTTTTTGTCTTGACGCACCTGTTACGTAGTAAGGGGCGGAGTCTTAGGTGTTCACCAGGGCAGGGCAACCCAGGTAGCTGCCGTTGTGATGCTGTATGTGGGGGAGTGGTTGGAGAGAGAACAATGCTGCTTGCTCCACTCTCTGCTGGCTTTCAGTCACTTCTTCCACTTCCCACAAGCAAAGTGGGCCCTTCTAGTGCTGATTCCCATGTGGGTGGGTTTGTGTACATTCTAGGAACCTGTGGGTCTCCAATGAACTCTCCTGTGAGGCTGGGAGTTTCTCCCACTGCCACCGCAACCCCCACAGGTGTTTTTAGTCAGAGGTTTGAGGCTTTATTTTCCCACTGGAACCCTGGGTTGTGTGGTCTGTCTTGCTCCCCAGTTGCTCCTCCTGGTTAATCTGTGCGCAAATATGGGGTTGCCCCATCTGCAATCCACTGCCTCGCCTTGCCCACAAGCTGCTGCCTTGCGGTGAGTCCTGTCTGCCCATCTCCACCCCTCCTACCAGTCTGGATGAATGTTTCTTCTTTAACTCCTTGGTTTTCAGACTTCCATACAGTTTAATTTTCTATCAGTTTTGGTTGCTTTCTGTTTTTAAATCTGTTGTCCTTCTTTTGGTTGTGCGAGGAGGCACAGTGTGTCTATCTATGCCTCCATCTTGGCCTGAGGTCCCTTTGCCCATTTTTTAATTGGATTGTTTGTCTTCCTGGTCTTGAATTGTGTAAGTCCTTTATATATTTTGCAAATTAACTGCTTATCAAATGTATCATTGGTGAGTATGTTCTCCCATGTAATTGGAGAAGCAGAAGCATTTTTAATTTGAAGTAGTTTCAGTGGTTTATTTTTTCTTTTGTTTTCCTTGCCCTAGGAGATGTATCAGCAAAAATATTGCCACACAAGATGACTGAAATTTTACTGCCTATGTTTTCTTCTAGGATTTTTATGGTTTTGCAACTTACATTTAAGTCTTTCATGGACCTGGAGAATAGTGTGCTAAGTGAATAAGCCAGTCAGAGAAAGACATATAACATATGATCTCACTTATGTGTGGAATATAATGAACAAAATAAATTGATGAACAAAATAGAACCATAGGCACGGATACATGGAACAGAATGGCATCTTAGAAGGGAGAGGCAGTGCAGAGGGGACTAGAAGAAATTAGCCCATGAACATTGTTCTGAAGCACTCTCCTTACCGTCTGGTCCTCCAGTGTCCACTACAATTCCTTGATCTCCTGACTTCAAATATGCTGTGTTTCTGATGGCTGTTTGCTCCGTTCTGATGCAAATCAGCCAAAATATTCTCCTGTGTGTAGGGGGGAGCAAAATATGCTCCTTCCTATTGCACCGCCATCTTAGATCCCCCCGAAATTAGCCCATGAACATATATGCACAGCCCATGGACACACAAAACAATGTGTGAGGGCCTGGTGTGGGGTGGAGGCTCTGTGGAGGAGGGCAAAGTGAGGGAAATAGGGGACATCTGTAATAGTGTCAAAAAACATAAATAAATATAAAAATTGCTAAGAGTAAGTAGACCTTAAATTCCCTTATGAGAAGAAAAAAATTTTATTTGGTGATGGATCCTAATTAGACTTATGGTAATCATTTCAGAACATATGCAAATATCAAAACATTATGCTGTATGCCTGAAACCAATATGGTACATGTTAATTATACTCCAGTTTTTAAAAAGACCAATGTACATTTGTAACAGGAGTGTCAGTATCTTTAATCATCCCAAAATGGAAACAATCCAGCAGTTCGTACAGACGGAACATATTCACAGAAATGTCTTGTCTTACAGAACATCACGCAGTTAGATCTCTTCACATTCAATGCATGTTTGATTAACTTGGATCACCGTCGTACTCACTGGACTCCAGTTTGAACTATCATTCTGATAAGTCATCTGTCTAGTCAGTTCAGAGTTCTATGACCTAGGTCATATTACCGTGATCTTCAAATTCTCCTATTTGGCTTAACAGAATGTGTTATTACAAGTTATTCAAGTGATTATTTTTAAGAAGTTATCTCCTATGCGATCATTTCTCTTCATTCTTTTTAAAATGAAAGATTATGTAAGTAAAATTTTATGTGATCTCTTTATCTATTTTTCCATTTATGAATATGTATCCATGCATAATAAAATATATAAATGCATATGTATATACAGGCATATAATGTGTCATTCAGAGGAGCCATAAAAAGTTTTACATTATTTATGCAAATGCATGGCTATATATATTATATGCTCTATGCAACTCTTAAAAATGAAGAAAAAACATCCAAAGATTTGTAACTCACAGAAAGCCTTCAGTGTTTTTAAAAATATCTTATTTTATTTTTAGAGAGAGGGAAAAGGAGGGGGAAAGAGAGGGAGAGAAACATTAATGTGCAGTTGGCTCTCAAGCACCCCCTACTGGGGACCTGGCTGGCAACTGAGGCATGTGCCCTGAAGGGGAATCAAACTGGCAACCCTTTGGTTTTCAGGCTAGCACTCAATCCACTGAAACACACCAGCCAGGGCGGCCCTCAGTTTTTTATTTCGTGCAATAGACTGTTTGTTTATTGACTTACTGTATATGAGATAATTATTGACATAAATTTATTGTTTTTGTTTGTGCAGTCCTTATCCAAAGACCTTCTCTTTGTCAATCACAGACACATAGTGATGTTGGATGGTCATGAGGGGGTGCAGACAGAAACAATCATTGTCAGCCTGTATTCTTCAAAGTGGCCTCTTTAAGTGTATTCCAGAAACAAAAGTAGGCAAAGGCAAAGTATTTTATGAGTCTGAGATCAGTTTTTGTGAGAAAATAAATAAGACCAATAGGAAAGAGTGGCCATAATAATACATGGAAGAAAGAACTGAAGAAGATGCCGGTTGCATGGAGGAAGTGGGGATGTAGCATGACATCAGAGAACTCTGGAGGGACATGACATGAAGAGAGGAGAGCAGCTTGGGGTTCTGAGGAAGCCAGATCCAGCCTTTGGTCTTTCAGCCTGCTAGTGAGCATCTGGTACCATACCTGTTTGGGCAGGTGACTTCATGGTCCTCGGTCTTATGGCTGGCAACCATCCAAAGCTGCACGCATCCTTTCAGCACACGTCAAACCAAAGAGACATCTACACTTGTTAAAATTTGCTTCCTCCATCTGAATTGTTCAGTTTTCATTGGCACAGGACACTTAGGACATTTCCTCAAGGAAAAGTGAGGAGGCTTGCTGTGTAGAGAGCAATGGTGGTCAGGACCAGGGAGAAGGTAAATTGTGGAGAAACTAACCACTGATGCACACACAACTTTTTTTCTGTGTCAATCTGTGTAAAAAGTCTACATATCCATGTTTGAGAATACAGGTCTAGATACCATCAAAGCCTATGTCTGCTGATAAAATTCCTACCTCTAATTTAATAACCTCCTTTCATTCTATAAATAATTTTTTAACTTTTGTGCATTTTTATGTTTCTTCCTTGTCCTTTTTGCTTGTATGCTTTTCAAGCTATCCTGTCCCAAATCATTATTCCCCCATGTGAGTTTCCCAAATTTGTTGATTGAAATGGCAAATACTTATAATGTTCTTAATTTATTTGTATTATCTACTGATCACCTCATTTAACCTACATGCCATGGAAGCCCACATTTGTTGGACAAGCAATGAAATGGCCAGTACTGGATATTTGATTCAATTGCCAACTTGTGGGGGTCTTTGAAATAAATATTTTAATATGTCAAAAAATAATAAACAAATGTTTACACCATACTAAATTCAGACTCTTCCATAAGTCCATAAAAAAACTTTAAGCTTTCTAAAAGTGACATACATGTTTTGTTTCAAATTACGAGCAAACCAATTTCTTCTTCCAGATATAAAGGGCCACTTTTGGACTGAGGTGGAAATCCCAGTTCCATTTGTGATCCTCTGAATCATCACTGGGGTGGTAATGTTTGAGGAAAAAAGGAGTGGGCGGGCCAGACAGAAGTGAGTGTAAGTTTGCAGGGTTCTCATTGGCTGTGCCGAATCTCCATCTACTGTCTGCAAGTATATTGTAATGAAAGTTCCATGAAGTGAGTAAATGAGGACCACGAGGATGGAGAAAGATTTCATAACACAACCATCAAAGTGATATGCTCTATCGCCATCACACTGTGTCACCAAAGGTCCATGACTTGTCACGGTTCTCTTATCTCAGTGTAGAACATGAGAAATCAGCTCTACTTCTTTGTACTACTTCTCACCCTGCTCCAAACTTCAGTTGTTTGTCGGAAGCCCTGTCCTGTGAAGCACTCCTGGCCGCAGATGAGAATGAGTTGTCCCGGACACAATCCCTTGTTCTGGCAGGAAAGGGGGTGGCGATTTCCCTCTGGTGGAGAATGCCCCGGGCCCTTCTCTGAAACAGCTTTCATTGGGATTGGTGTGTGTGTGTGTGGGGGGGGGGGTTACAACAGGCATGCAAAGCTCATTAATCAGTGTCTACAGGCCATAGTTACAGAAAACAGACATTATCTATAGATAACAATGGAAGGAACACAGAGATCTGCCTCAGGTCAGGGTCTGTTAGACATGCTGACACCAGATGGTTGTTAAGGTGTGTTTCATGAGATAAGGAGTTCACTCCTTCTGCTTTTGGACTTAGATATCTGTTTCATGGTAACAGGGCCATCCAAAGCAGAGCAAGCCTCAAGGGGTATGATGCATTCTTTAGGCCTGATTTCCCACAGGAACCCTCAATGCTAGTATCAGGTCGTGCCTGCCTCCAGCATTCCTGGCTTTGCGGGTGAGACTTACAGGCCTCTTTCAAGGCCTTGCTTGCAGGGAGCTACAGTCTCCGATACCACACAAAGTGGTCCCCAACAGTTGTATTTCTACTCTTTATGATTCCTCCTAAAATATGGTCATTATTCCATGTCCTTAATTGGTAGATAAGCTTTTTTTTTTTTTATATTTCAATGCCTCTGTAATAGGGCTCATTCAAAAATTGATATATTCACCCAATGTAATGTGTATTTCTGAAAAAGGCATGGTGAGATTGTGGTGCCTTTTTGAACTGAATTGCTCCGGATGAAGAGGGTGTTGAAGGAGCAGTTATGGCCCAGCTGTTGTTTGCTCCACACTGAGACGTAAACTGTGAAGATCAATCAGATTCTGGGCCTGGGCTTTCCACATAGGCATCACATCCATTTGCTTATCAGAAGAGATCTACAGTTTATTTTCTGTCTAATTTATTTATGCATGAGGCTCACTAGGAGATGTATTTAAGCTCTTTCCATCAACTATGTGCCAGGTGTTAGAGACTGGTAAATGTGTAAATAAGCGTTTTTATAACTCCATGTAGCCAGTCTCCACTGAAGCTACACTTGGAGATATAGTTTAGACAAGTAGAGGATTTCACGAGGAGGGTGATATGAACAAAGTTTCAGAAATGTTATAATGAGCCTACAGAACTTGAAAGGTCTTTCTAAAGGTAAGAAAGTGTGTGTGTGTGTGTGTGTGTGTGTGTGTGTGTGTGTGTGTGTGTCTGTGTGCGTGTGTATCTGAAAACAAGCCAACCATGCTTCCTCAGTCTCAGCTGTGTCACCTGTTTCCCTGCACTCATGCCACGTCTCAGTGGCTGGAAGCATTAGCTGGGTGTACATCGAAGTGTCCGATACAGTGAAGGCAGCCAACAAATATCCATTTCTATCTTATGCAATTAAGAGAGTATGTGGAGGAAGCAGTGAGCAAGAAAATAAAAGTGACAGGATGTTTCTGCAGGAAAAAATGGAAATTAATTTAGAATACATAGGATATTAGAAATTTTATATAATAATTAAACCTGAAAAAAGCAGGATGTGGGATTTATCACAGTACAAAAAGCAGGTGTCAGATGACCATCTTTCACGAATTGTAGTGCATTGTAAAAACAATTAGCCCAATGTCAGGAGCCAACACATTAGATGGAAGGAAATTTTAATAAACAGGAAAATATCTGAGTCCAAAATAACATGACTTGCATCAAAACAAATACATGAAAGAACCATCTTCTTAAATATGTGAGTAACCCTATAAAATTAATAATCAAATATGCTTTCTCAAATAAGTGGAGCGTATAAGAAAATTGAATATGTACATATGTTTTTAAAACTACAAAGTTAAAATCATCATTTTAAATTAAATTCGTAATTTCCACTAAATAATGAAAATCAGAGTCTACTAAGAAAATTAAGCTCTGGCTGGGTGGCTCTGTTGGTTGGAGTGTCGTCCTGAGCATCAAAAGGTTGCAGGTTCAATCCCTGGTCAGGGCACATATGGGAGACAACAGTCTCTCCCAGGGAGAGAAACAATATGATGTTTCTAATATCAATGTTTCTCTCTAAAAAAAAATCAATAAAAAACATATCTTTAGGTGAGGATTTCAAAGAAGGTTAAATAAATAAACTATAGATGCAAAATCTAGGCTGTTAAAACATTTGCTAAATGGAGAAAATGCCAGGGAAGATAATAATGTTGGAGGAATAAGAACCTCGTACAAATCTCATGTATATGCAGCCCAGACAAGAGCCAAAATCATCAAAGCCACAAGAAGAAAATCTTCATAGTTTCTATGTAACTAAGTGAAAGAGTCTAAGGAAAAATCTTACTCCTATTCAAACCAACGGCCTGAGTTTAACACCAACAAATCTCTGTGGTATATTTATCTCTAGTACTAACAATTTCAAACATCTAGTTCATGATGGAACAAAAAGAAATTCTACTTTCTACGTGCAACTTTTCTCCTATTTCTATCAATCCACAGGACTTTCCCTAGTGCTGCTTTAATGTCCTTGTTCCTCAGACAGTAGATCACAGGGTTCAAGATTGGGGGTGCCACAGAATAGAAGATAGACACCAGCAAATCTAGAAGGGAGGGTTTGTCGGATGCTGGTTTTAAATAAGCAACAGCTCCTGTCAGAAGGAACATGCTCACAACGATGAGGTGAGGCAGGCAGGTGGAAAAGGCTTTGGACTGTTTCTGCCTGGTTGGGATCTTCAGCACAGTGGAAAAAATATGCACATAGGAGACCACAATGCAAACTAAACTTGAAAATGCATAACAGACACCGATGGCCATACTGACATGAATAGTCACGTGCTGTTGTGAACACGTGAGCTTTAGTAGGGCAGGGACATCACAGAAGAACTGTTGTATCTTATTGGACCCACAAAATTTCAGAGAGAATGTCCCAGTTGAGTACAAGATGCTCAAGGCCCCTCCATTGAGCCAGGACACAGCTGTCAAAAGGACAGACGTTGCTTTATTCATGACAGCTTCATAATGCAGAGGACGGCAGATGGCAACATAGCGGTCATAAGACATTGCTGTGAGGATGCCGACCTCCGACCCAACCATTAGCAGCACCAGGAAGAGCTGCACTGCACACCCCAGGAAAGAGATGGAGTCAGTGAAGGTGACGGAGTTGAGGATGGACTTGGGGACTGTGGCAGAAATGAGACAAAGATCTAAGAAGGACAAATGCCTGAGGAAGAAGTACATTGGGGTGTGGAGGTGATGGTCAACAATTGTGAGGAAAATGATGATAAAATTCTCCCACATGGCCATGAGGTAGAGCATTGAGAAGAATGCAGCATGAAGCGTCAACAGCACCTGACTCTCAGTCCATCTCACAAACGAGAATTCCATCACCAGGGTTTGATTCATCATGTTTTATGATCATAAGCACCTGTTCAGTCAAGAAAAATAGTTATGTTAGTATAACAAATAAAATCCACTTGCTTCTTTAGTTTTGAAACATCATACACATTAGCATCATGGGCTAGAAAGAAAGTTTAAAAATACAAAAATATTCATATTTATTGTTGACTTGGGCATGAAAACAACCATGGAGATAACATTCCAATATAACTGGAGTTAAATTTGTTGTCAAAGAAGAAAAGAACGCCCTAATTACTTAGAAATTATTTTGAATAAGTTTATTTCTAATGGGAATCACAGGATGGACTATGTGATTACGACAAAGTGCAATTTCCATTTTTCATCCTCACCCAAGGACGTGTTTATTGAGTTGTAGAGGGAGAGGAAGGAGGGGAGAAAGAGAGGGAGAGAAACATCAATCATATGCCCCCCAACTGGGGGCAAAACCTGCAATCTAGGCATGTGCCCTGGCTGGGAATCGGACCTGTGACCTTTCGGTTTATGGGAGAACATTCCAACCAGCTGAGCCACACTGTCTAGGGCTCCGGTGCACTTTTCATGCATAAATATTGTCCTAGTTATTGTAAGTTTTCTTGTGAATTAAATACCACAGATTCATTTCCCACTCACTGCACACTGCAATCTGTTTAAATAATCATGATTATGAGATGATATTCTAATTTTTTATTCAGTTCCTACTGAAGGACATTAGGGTTACTCCCTGTGTTTTCACTAAAAAAAAAAGAAATTGATTCTTTGTTGCAAATGTCAGGATTTTGTTGTTGCTGATGTTCTAGTTCAAATATTTAGAGTGGTACACAAAAAACAGAAAGCTACCCTGGTCATTTTGATTATTTGGTTTATAAATTGGCCAACAGTTCTGCAAGAGATGCTAAAGGGACTGCTTTAAGGAAAAGAAGGAAGAGAGAGAGAGAGAGAGAGAGAGAGAGAGAGAAACACAGGTACAAAAATGGCAATGATTAAGTACCTATCAGTAATAACCTTAAAAGTAAATGGATTAAATGCTCCAATCAAAAGACATAGCATAGCTGAATGGATAAGAAAGCATGACCCACACATATGCTGCCTACAAGAGACCCACCTCAGGACAAAAGTGTGAAGGGCTCAAAGTAAAGGGCTGGAAACAAATTTTCCAAGCAAACAGACAGGAAAAAAAAAAAAGCTGGGATAGCAATACTCATATCAGACAAAACAGATTTCAAAAGAAGGGCCATAAAGAGAGACCCAGAAGGTCACTTCATAATACTCAAGGGAAGAATCCACCAAGAAGACATGAACATTGTAAATATATATGCACCCAACATAGGAGCACCTAAATACATAAGGAAAATCTTAGAGGACTTCAAGAAAGATATTGACAGCAACACAATTATAGTAGGGAATTTTCACACCCCACTGTCAAAAATGGACAGATCTTTCAAATAAAATATCAACAAAGATATTGTGGCATTGAACAATACTCTAGATAGAATGGACTTAACTGATATATATATAGAGCCCTTCATCCCAAAGAAACTAAATACACATTCTTTTCAAATGCACATGGAACATTTTCAAAGATAGACCACATGATAGGACACAAATCAAGCCTCAACAAATTCAAGAAAATTGAAATCATACCAAGCATTTTCTCTGACCACAAGGGACTGAAATTAGAAACCAACCCCAAGGGGAAAAACCCAAAACACTCAAAATCATGGAGATTGAATAGCATGCTATTAAACAATAAATGGGTCAAGAATGGAATTGGGGAAGAAATCAAAAAGTTTCTGGTAACAAATGAAAATGAACTCACAACAACCCAAAACTTATTGGACACAGCGAAAGCAGTCCTGAGAGGGAAGTTCATAGCAATACAGGCCTACCTAAAAAAGATAGAAACATTTCAAACAAACAACCTAACCCTACTCCTACAAGAACTTGAGGAACAACAACAAAGACAGCCCAGAGCAAGTAGAAGGGAGGAAATAACCAAGATTAGAGCACAGTTAGATGACAGAGACTAAAAGCACAATTCTAAGGATCAATGAATCCAGGAGCTGGTTCTTTGAAAAGATAAACAAAATCAACAAGCCTTTAAGCAAGCTCATCAAGAAAAAAAGAGAGAGGACCCAAATAAACACAATCAGAAATGAAAGAGGAGAGATTACAACTGACACCACAGAAGTAAAAAGGATTGTAAGAAATTACTATGAAGCACTGTATGCCAAGAAATTTGAAAACCTAGGTGAAATGGACAAGTTTCTAGAAAAATATAATCTTCCAAAACTCAATGAAGAAGAAGCAGAAAGCCTGAACAGACCAATAACAGCAGATGAAATTGAGGCAGTAATCAAAAAACTCCCAACACACAAAAGCCCTGGACCAGATGGTTTCACAGGAGAATTCTACAAAGCATTTAAGGAAGAGCTAATCCCTATCCTTCACAGACTATTCCAAAAAATCCAAAATGATGGAAGACTTCCAAACTCTTTTTATGAAGCCAGCATCATCCTAATCCCAAAACCAGATAAAGACACAACAAAGAAAGAAAACTTCAGGCTAACATTACTGATGAACATAGATGATAAAATCCTCAACAAAATATTGGCAAACCACATCCAACAATACATTAAAAAGATCATACACCATGACCAAGTGGGATTTATCCCTGGGATGCAAGGATGGTTCAATATTTGCAAATCAGTAAATGTAATACATCACACAAACAAAAGCAAAGCCAAAAATCACATGACCATATCAATAGATGCAGAAAAAGCATTTGATAAGATACAACATCCACTTATGATAAAAACACTCAGCAAAGTGGGAATAGAGGGAGCATTCCTCAACATAATAAAGGCCATATATGAAAGACTTACAGCCAACATCATACTCCATGGGCAAAAACTAAAATCTTTTCCAATATTGGAAGTCTTAGCCACAGTGATTAGACAAGAAAAGGGAATAAAAGGCATCCAGATCAGAAAGGAGGAAACAAAACTATCATTGTTTGCAGATGACATGATAGTGTACACAGAAAATCCTAAAGACTCAGCCAAAAAGCTGCTCAACCTAATAAATGAATTTGGCCAAACAGCCAGATACAAAGTCAGTATCCAAAAGGCAAAGGCATTTTTGTATACCAACAATGAAACAGCAGAAGCAGAAATCAAGAAAAAAATCCCATTCAATATAGCAAAAAGAAAAATAAAATACCTAGGAATAAACCTAACCAAGGAGGTAAATGACCTGTATGCAGAAAACTACACAACACTGAAGAAAGAAATCAAGGAAGACACAAACAAATGGAAATATATACCGTGTTCATAAATCAGAAGAATTAACATCATCAAAATGTCCATACTACTCAAAGCAATTTACAAATTCAATGCAATACCTGTTAAAGTACCAATGGCATATTTCACTACATAGAACAAACACTTCAAAAATTTATATGAAACCATATATGACCCCGAATAGCTTCTGCAATTTTGAGAAAGAAGAGCAAAGTAGGAGGGATAACGATACCTGATATCAAACTGTATTACAAGGCCACTGTAATCAAAACAGCCTGGTACTGGCATAAAAACAGGCACATGGACCAGTGGAACAGAACAGAGAGCCCAGAAGTAAACCCAATTCTCTACAGTCAATTAATATTCAACAAAGGGGACAGCAACATAAAATGGAGTAAAAATAGCCTCTTCAACAAGTGGTGTTGGGAGAACTGGACAGCTACATGCAAAAAAAATGAAACTTGAACACCAACTTACACCATACACAAAAATAAATTCAAGGTGGATAAAAGATTTAAATATAAGCTGTGACACCATTAAAGTCCTAGAGGAGAACATAGGCAGGAAAATCTCAGATATTTCATGCAGCAACATTTTTACTGATATGTCCCCTAGAGCAAGGGACATAAAGGAAAGAATAAACAAGTGGGATCTCATCAAAATAAAAAAACTTCTGCATGGCTATAGAAAACAGTATTAAAATAAAAAGAGAACCAACCATATGGGAAAACATATTTGCCAATGATACCTCAGACAAGGGTTTAATCTCCAAAATATATAAAGAAGTTACACGACTCCACTCTAAGAAGACAAGCAGCCCAATTAAAAATGGGCAAAGGACTTGAACAGACACTTCTCCAAGGAGGACATACAGAGGATCCAGAGGCACATGAAAAGATGCTCAGTATTGCTAGCTATCAGAGAGATGCAAATTAAAACCACAATGAGATACCACTTCACACCGGTCAGAATGGCCATCATAAACAAAGCAACAAACAAAAGTGTTGGAGAGATTGTGGAGAAAAGGGGACCCTAGTGCACTGTTGGTGGGATTGCAGACTGGTATAACCACTATGGAAAGCAGTATGGAATTTTCTCAGAAAACTAAAAATGGATCTACCTTTTGACCCAGCAATTCCACTGCTAGGATTATATCCTAGAAACCCTGAAACACCAGTCCAAAAGAACCTATGCACCCACCAATGTTCATAGCAGCACAATTTACAATAGCCAAGTGCTGGAAGCAACCTAGATGCGCATCAGTAAATGAATGGATCAAAAAAAAAAAAAAAAACAACTATGGTACATATACACAATGGAATTCTATGCAGCAGAAAGAAGGAAGGAGCTCCTATCCTTTGTGACAGCATGGATGGAACTGGAGAGCATTATGCTAAGTGAAATAAGCCAGGCGGTGAAAGACAAATACCAGGTGATCTCGCCTTTAACAGGAACCTAATCAACAAAACAAACAAGCAAAATATAACCAAAGACACTGACATTGAGAACAGGCTGACAGTCACTAGAAGGGAGAGAGGAAGGAATTTCAGGAGAAAAAGGGGCAGGGTTTGCAGGAATAAGTATAAAGGACACATGGACAAAAACTAGGGGGGATGGAAATGGGAGGGAGCAGGGAGGGCTGGGGCAGTGGGCTGGGATGGGAGTAAAAGACAGAAAACTGTACAAGAACATTAAAATAAAATTTAAAAAAGTAAAAACACTAGTTTCCTATAAAATTAAAACATTTCTAACTTTTCTAGATATAGATGTTGAATGTGGAGTTTGGTATTAGGCAGTAAAATCAAGAAAAATGAAGCAATCTATTTATGTCATGCACTATTCTCTAGAATAAGGACCAATTTCTAAACTAAGTGAGGGAACTTCGCTTCAGACTTAGGCTCTTTCCTTGGCTTCGGGAAGAAGAGTGATAATGAACAAACTTGCCTCCCCAAATAACTTTTCAACCAATGCCTGCCTTTAACTTTTTAGGTGGATGAAACATCTGCATTTATTTTTATTAATTTACACACAGCATAATTGAGTATTTTCCAAGGGATTTTTCATGAATTTAAGAGTTTAAAATGCAATAGCAAATGTCCTTTGCTATCCAGTGTCATACTATAGGACAAAGGGCTAATGTCATAAGGAATCCCAATAACTCTTGCAAGGCAATAAAAAATAAATAAATATATATATGTAAAAAATAAATAAATGCTTGGTGCCATTTTTTTTTTTTTTTTTTTTTTTTTGGAAAGAGCTAAACTTGAGACCATTCCAGTCATGGGCATGTAACACCAGGAAGGAGTTAACTAATGGCAAGAACCAGCAAACATGAGCAGTGTGCCCTGCATCCACTGAGAAAAGGGTGTCCTCTGACCTTTAAGGGCTTATTGTCCAGGGTCACCCAGGGTCACGCCAGCGTGCGGAGGTCTGTGGGCATGTTTTCCTCCTTCAGATCCTCTTTGTTTCTAGAACCTCTCTTTGATTTTTCTCTAGCATCATTTAATTAACTTCTTCATTTCCATGCAGCCTCCTGCCTCTCTAATATCCATGGCTTTTCCTGTTAGCACCTTAATGTAAGAAAACATGATCATCTCTGACCCCTGTAAGTGCAGCTCAGCTTCCCAGGGGCAGAGCTCTCAGTGGGCGCCAACTACAGAACCCATGAGGACTCCCCGCATCAGCGCCTTTCTCACTAGGTCCCCCCTGTTCTTGCCAAGTTTCTGGGTATCCTGGCCCTGAGCCCAGCTTTGCTGCACTATTGCCTGTGTCCCCAAAAGTCATGTGTATATGCCACACTGCCACACCTTCGAGTTTCTTGTAAAAGCTAGATGGAGTGGAGCTTCATAACCTTCATCCTGAGACTGTCCGCCTGGGGACAGTCACCTTCGGTTTAATTTCAGGGCCTCATAGGAGTGCCCCAAGGCCCACTCAGCATTTGTACAGCTGAGCGCCAGCAGATGTTAGTCCTGGTCCATGCACCAGACTTACAAGCCCCGCCCCCGACCCTGGCGCCTGCACTGGGGCTTCTCTGCCCCTCCTCTCCTCCTCTTGAGTTAGGCCCTGTCCTTTCCTGGATTCTCTATGTGCTTTCCGCATCCTGTGAAGTAAGTGCTGCAGCTTCTGGAAAGTTCCATTTTGTTGATATCTAATTAATTTTTAATTCCAAAAAGTGCAAATAAAACACATACATGTGGTTTGACCAGGGGTGCTTCCTTCTCATAATGTAGACTTATTTTTTATTAATAAAACTACTATTTAGCCTTGGCTGTTGTGGCTCAGTGGATTGAGCATGGGCCTGTGAACCAAAGGGTTGCTGGTTCGATTTCCAGTCAGGGTACATGCCTAGGTTGGGGTACAGGTCCCCATTGGAGGACTCATGAGAGGAAACTACACATTGATGTTTCTCTCCCTCTCTCTGTCCTTCCCTTCCCCTCTCTCTAAAAATAAATAAATAAGATCTTAAAAAAAAAAAAAAAAAACACTACTTAGACTTCCGGCCAAGATGGAGGCGTAGGTGGACACGCTGTGTCTCCTCACACAACCAAAATTAAGGACAACAAAGATTTAGAAACAAGAAAACACCCAGAACTGACAGAAAACTGAATTGTACGGAAGTCTTACAACCATTCATCCAGAACTGTAAGAGGGGTGGAGTCTCTGCAGGAGGAAGCGGAGGCTGGTGGACCCTGGTGCACAGGAGCCCCAGGCATGCAGGCAGTGGCTAACAGACCCCGGGCACAGGGTGGCAATGGGCAGACCCAGTGAGGCCGTTCAAGGCAGCTGGCTGAACAGGCAGTCCCACATTCGCATGCAGATAATCCAGGTGAAAACAGGGATCGAGACAGACCTTGCAACCTATGGCCCAGCTCCAGGAAATAAAACCTAAAAACATCGATTGAAAACACTTGTGGGGGTTGAGGTGCCGGGAGAGACTCCCATCCTCACAGGAGAGTTCATTGGAGAGACGCACAGGGTCCTAGAATGTACACAAGCCCACCCACATGGAAGTCAGCACCAGAAAGGCCCAATTTGCTTGTGGAAAGTGGCAGAAGGGACTGAAATACGAGAGAGAGTGGAGCAAGTGCCATTGTTACCTCTCAGATCCCGCCCCCACATACAGTGTCACACCCAGTGACTGGACTGCCCTGCCCTGGTGAACACCTAAGGCTCCACCCCTCACTACATAATAGGTGCAACCAGATCCCCCAAAAAAACACCCAAAAATGGCTCAAACAAGAGAACAGATCAAAGCCACAGAGCCAATTCATCTAAGCGACCAAGAGATAGCCAACCTACCAGATGCACAGTTCAAAGCACTGGTGATCAGGACGCTCACAGATTTGGCTGATTTTGGTTGCAAATTAGATGAACAAATGAAGGCTACAATAAGTGAAATGAAGGAAAATGCACAGGGAACCAATAGTGATGGGAGGAAAACTGGGACTCAAATCAATGGAGTGGACCAGAAGGAAGAAACAAACAACCAAACAGAAAAGAATGAAGAAACAAGAATTCAAGAAAATGAGGAGAGGCTTAGGAACCTCCAGGACATCTTTAAATGTCCCAACATCTGAATTATAGGGGTACCAGAAGGGGAAGAGGAAGAACAACAAGTGGAAAAGTTATTGGAACAAACAGTAAAGGAGAACTTCCCCAATCTAGCAAAGGAAATGGACTTCAGGAAGTCCAGGAAGCTCAGAGAGTCCCAAAGAAGTTGGACCCAAGGAGGAACACACCAAGGCACATCATCATTACATTAGCCAAGATTAAAATGAAGGAGAGAATTCTAGAAGCAGCAAGGGATAAGGGGACAGTCACCTACAAAGGAGTTCCCAGCAGACTGTCAGCTGATTTCTCAAAAGAGACCTTCCAGGCAAGCAGGGGCTGGAAAGAAGTATTCCAAGTCATGAAAGTCAAGGACCTACATCCAAGATTGCTCTATCCAGTGAAACTGAAATTTAGAATGGAAGGGAAGATAAAGCACTTCTCAGATAAGGTCAAGTTAAAGGAGTTCATCATCACCAAGCCCTTATTATATGAAATGTTAAAGGGATGTACTTATCCAAGAAAAAGAAGATAAAAAATATGACAGTAAAACGACAGCAAACTCAGATATTAACAACCACACCTAAAACAAAAGCAAACTAAGCAAACACTAGAACAGGAGCAGAAACACAGAAATGGAGATCACATGGAGGGTTTGCAACAGGGGAGTGGGAGGAGGAGAGAGGGGGAAAAGGTACAGAGAATAAGTAGCATAGATGGTAGGTAGAAAATAGACAGGGGGAGGGCAAGAATAGTGTGGGAAATGTAGAAGCTACAGAACTTATGATGCATGGACATGAACTAAAGAGGAGAATGTGGGTGGGAGGGGGTGTGCAGGGTGGAGGGGAATGAAAGGGGGGAAATTGGAGAACTGTAATAGTATAATCAATAAAATATATTAAAAACACTATTTATTTTAACATCTAAAAGCCACAATTACTGGTTTTACGATTATACATAATTATCAATATTTTTCATAATCAAACATAATTGTTAGCATTTTTGGCATGAAATCTTATTACATTTTAATATTATGATTCTATCTAAAATAAGCTAAGTTTATAAAACCCCAAAAGCTAATGTTTTATATTTTCATCTGATAGAGAAGAAATTGTTTGAAGCCACCTAACTCTAAATAGTGTACTAATGGGAAATAGTCATATTTTTAAGGCAATATATTAGTAGCAGGCATAAAATAAATGGCAGGAGAAAAAGAGCATCTCGAAGAAAAATTTAAGCATTATATTTATTTTATTTTTCTTAAGGGTAGAAAAAAGTTACATAATAGAGAAGAGACAAAAGAGAATGACAAAGTGAGCTAAAAATATCTTTGGTTTCAGAAGGTTTAACAAGATTAGAAGCTAACAATGAAGAACCAAGCAGGACATCTGAGTCAGCTCTCATCCTTATGTGTGCGCACACACACACAGACGCATGGACACACACTTCCCACCACACACAACCACACACATGGCACCACAACAGGACACGGACATCACGCACTCACACACACACGCCTCACATTGCTTCCAGGTGTGATTTGTAAATCAGACTAGAGTGTCACAGACATTATGTTAAGGAAAAACATCTCATCATTCCAAGCATGGTAACACATGTTTACATCCTGTTCTGCCAAACATCTAGTTATCTCCTAAGAATGAGTTCCACTTGCCCCCATTTCATGAATAAAGGTGGACACAGCTCTTGTGGCCTGTGACTGACCTGAAGAGGGTCCAGCAGACCTTGCACCGCATTGTAATGAGGAGAAGAGAGGGAGAAGGGCAGTCAAAACGTAGAACTATATGGAAGCAACTGTAAGGGAAGAAAGCTGTGCAGACATGGTTACCCAGGTCAGTGCATAAAGGCAGGAAGAGGGGGGAGAGTTCCAGTAAAAGGAGGCAAGAAACAGCATCGTGTGTTTCAGAGAGTGACCGCAGAGACTAAGGAGCCGGTGACAACGCACCCCTCTTACAGGCGGCTTACATGGCACCAATTAAACAGAGTAGCAGGAGCAGAGGGAACAGATGAGATTAGGGAGCAAGTAAGCACACTGAGTATACTCCTTCTGTATGCTGGCCATAACATCTTAGGGAAAGCCTAGTCATTTATTATGCTGAGCCGTGGCTCATTACAATGATTTATCTTGAGCAGTATACTACTACATAAATTCAAAGATACAGGCAGAAATGAAGAAATGCAAAAGGAAGAGAGACAGAAACAGGAGAGAGTGAGGTAAAAAAACGAGGAAGGAAAATAAGAACGATGAGGGCAGGGAGGCAGAGAGAGCAGCACTGCACTGCGGGAGAATGAAGAACTCAGAGGGAGAAACCGCCTGGGGGGAGAAAGCACCTTCCACGCGGAGCAGGGGAGAACACGCGCAAGCGTCAGCACACTTTGTGTTGTTTCCTCTGCCTCCGCGTCAGTGTCGCGAAGATGGACCGAGCGCGTCCGTGGGAGCGCTCCTGTCGCCCACCTTCATAGCACCCACCCACCCACCCGGCCCAGTGCTCCTGCGCTGGCTTTGTGCAGGAGTGAGATGACGAGCCATGTCAAGTTCAAAAGGCTCCTAAGAAGAGGCGATTGCGTTGAGTTTTGCCAACTTCGGGTCCCTTTGCTAGAGAAAGACAGCCTGACCCTGCTCTCCGAGCAGTACTGAGGAGCCTAACTCCAAGGTGACACCTGAGCCCCAGCTAGGCGAGGCGGGCGCGTTTGCGGGAACTTGCAGCACCGTCTACAGGCCCTGAGAGCGGATTCCAAACGCACCAACCCTCCGCCGCGGTTCTGCTCAGCCAACCCATGTGCCTCAAGGAAGGTAAAAACCGATCCACGGGGCGTGTCCTGTCGTGCTCCTGCCACCCCCACAACTCTTGACTTCGGCAGTGGGTTGGCCTACTTTGCCTAGGATCACATATGCCACAGGGGAAAGCTGTGAGCTTCTCTCTCCAGCTAATGTCGATAACATGATAAACCTTTGATACATTGTGATAGGCTTGTCCACAGCCATTCCACATAACTGAATAAAAGTCCGCAAGCTGTGTCCCAACTGAGCTTCCAAAACTTTTTGAAATGTTTATAGTGGATGGAACAGCCCTAAAATAAGGGGGTTCTATGGGAAAGCCTTAGAATTCAGTGGGGTTCAGCTCACACATGTCTGAACTACTTCTAGATCACAGTAGGACGACTCTGTCGCTGTTGGCGGGAATGGGAGGGGGAGGGTGGGAGGAATGCAGAGAGAGCGAGGGAGAAGAGACAGCTGCAGGAGTCCGGAAACGTTTCAGCGTTAAGTAGAGGCGGGAAGAATAGCATTTACAGAAAACTACCGATGAGAAGGCTCTTCCCAAACACAAATACATTTATCTTAGATTTCAAAATAATTTTTTGGTGAGGAAGTAAAAATGAAATAGCTAAGTAATGTGGGACTTCCCTCCAAACTTTCCGTTTAAAAAAGCTCTGTTTTCAAGTCACAGAAAGGGCCAGAACGCGGCAAACAGTTTTCCCATGTGCCTCCAGATTCCCTTTTGAAGTCCCCTCCCACTCCATTCAAACTTACAATAGTTTTGATTGTTCTCTACACACCGGTATTTCTTTGCTTTGTGTAGTCTCCAATTTCTAGGTGGAAAAAGGTGCTATTGATGTCCTGTGCCTCACACAGCTCTTTCCTGAAGAAGGGTCAAGGCTCTGAAAGCAGTCGCAAATGGACCTTCGTAGACTCCAAGGGGCTCTCCCGGCAGGTCGCTGTCCGCTCTGCTTACATTTAGCTCTGAGATGCTAAAGCCTGGAGACCTTGCCCTTAACTCCCACCTTGGGCCTGAGAGCTGCTGCCACTGCCCTTTCCTCCAGTGACACAGAAGGTGAGCTCTCTCTGGGGCTCATTAGAATAAACTCTGCAGCAACATTTTAATTATTCTTATATGTATATGACTATGGATCCTAAGACATTAATTTGCTTCTAAAGCATGTAACAATTTAAGTTTAGGTCTGCTCCCACTACTCTTTAAATTGAGTCTAATAACCTCAGTTCAGTTTCAGCAGAGAGGGACACTGAGCGACCCGAGTCCTCTGACTTTGGGATCAGTACATGGTTTTGTTTAAGGCCTTGAGCCATGAAATGTCCCACTGATCTTTCCTTTACTCCCTCCCTGGACTTAAGCCAGTCAGTCCCCAGGGAGGAACTGCCCTTCATTGTCACTAGTGGCCAGAGACACCAGGGTACAAAGTTCCAAGAATCTCCTAATTTCTGACATCAGTAGGGATCCTCATGTTACAGAGCAAACAGAAGGTCCATTATTGTCCACCGCCTTATGGAAAGATGCCTCTCAAAGCCAGAGATCTGTGAAAAGGAAAGGAAATGTTTATTTAATGCTATACAGAGTTAAAGTAGCAACTTAACTTCATTAAAATATCAAAGTCCTTCAGGATACCCACAGACGCCCACAGTGCTTCCTATCTCCGTCTGCCCTAAGTCAGGGTACCATACTTGCAAGGAAGAGAAGCACACGTCCGGGATCCAGGCTCTTGACACCGTCAGCTGTGCCGTCGTCCAGGCAGGATCTCTGGTTAATCTGAAGCCATGTGGCACCTTCTCGTGGCCTACTGGCAAGAGTTCTTTCACCCTTCTTTCAGGCAGTCTTTCTTGCTCCCAGGCCACACAGACAAAAGGGAGCACCCCAAAGCCACGTGGTCCTTCTTCTACCAAAGCTGTGGGGAAGGGGTCTCCACTCTGGAAAAGCCACGTGGCAATTCTCTGCTAAAGCCACATGGTGATTTTCCCTCACAGGGTTGTGAGGGTTCTAACTCTCAGGAAAGCACGTGGATTCTCTCTTTATGGCTGTCGCGTCTCCGTTTAAATCCCGGCGCCAAATCTCTTCTGTACCCCCATTTCCGACTCCTCCTACAATCAGTTACACCTGCCAGCATTCCCGTATATTCCAAGTATTTTTGGGATGCCATCATGAGTCTGGGCAGGTGTGTCCCCATTTTCTGGAGCCAATCTTCTCCAAGCTCCCACGCAGGCGCTGTGACTTGAGGTTCCTCC